>ML110574.1:0-29426 GCA_003697995.1 Taxidea taxus jeffersonii
AGAATATGTGCAAGCAGCACATCACAAAGGACCTAATGTAACATGAGGGATAAACAAAAGCATCCCTGAGGACAGTGCTCCTAAATTTAGACCTGACGGATACAGGGGAGCGAGAAGGGCAAAGGTACAGTGAGGAAGAAGTCCAGTGGTGTCTAGAGAGATCATTCCAGAGAAAACTGCATGTGCAAAGGTCCTGAGGTGGGAGCTGACCCAGCTATTACGAGACATAAAAGAAGGTTCATATGCCTAGAAGGGGAGAACAAGAGGCGAAGTATTATAAGATAAGGGTGGTGAAGAGGGCAGCCCTGGATCCTAGAGGATCCTGAAGACCTGAGATATCCATCCATCCCTTTTCTATAATCCTTGGGCAAGGAGTTCCCTGAGCTTTCTCTCTCATTCAGGCATATAAAACTAGAAGAGCAGGGGGAGAGGAAGGGTGAAGAATCTGCTATTTTTCAGGCCTCCTTAAGAGAAAATCGAGCCCGAATATTCTATCAAGAATGTCTCTGTGGGCACCTGCCTGCCTTCAGCTTGGGTCATGATCCTGGAGTCCTGGGATAGAGCCCTGTGTCGGGCTCCCTGCCCAGTGGGGAGTCTGCTTGCCCCTCTCCTTGTGCTACTTCCCCTGCTCATGCTCTCTCTCTCTCTAGTAATAAAACTCTGTAATAAAAAAGATGAATGTCTCTGAAGTTTTCTTGCTTCAAAACAATTAAAACTCACCCATCCAGAGCCAGCTACTCCATAGACTGGCAGGCCTCAGGCTGTTCCCACATTCTGACTCCACTTCCACCTACTGTGGTCACTGCTCCTTCCTAAGTGCTCATGATGACACAGTGGCCCCAGCAGGTACTTCCAAACTCTTGCCAGGAACTCATCCACTCCGTTCAAGCAAGGATTCCAGGCCCACTCAACCCAACTGTCCAAGAATACGTAGGTAGTGTTGAAGAACTTGACCGAATATTTTCTCCACCAATCCCACACAGAGATACAATGTGCTGAGGAAACAGATGCCTGATGCTGAGCCAACAAAGGGGTTAAATCTTCCTTCCAATCATCAAGAAACCTGACGTCAGTGACCAAGAACACAGTCTTATACAGTATTCATTACACTTGGGGAAAATAAATGGAACTCTACCATAACTGAATTTGTCGAAATTAGACACTGACACAAACAGCCTTCACTTATGTGACTTCCTTGAGACCCATTAAGTGAAAAGGCACAGAAATTTCAACAAAGAACACACAACTGACTTGTCCAAGATGAAGGCCCCTGAAATGAAGTATCTTTCTGATAAGAGTTAAAATTCAGGCTGGCTTTTCCAACACTTTTGTAATCTCTTCCTCTAGCCAACAGTACAGTACCTCCCTCTTTTGAGCTTCTCTTACTCTTTCCATAAGTTATACTAGAATGTCTTCTTCTTTTCCTTCCTCTTCTTCCTCTTCTCCTCCTCCTCCTCCTCCTCCTCCTCCCCCTCCTCCTTCTCCTTCTTTTAATTTCCCACTCTTCCTAATAAAGTGAGATCTCCTATCTTCCCATCCCCAAAGGAATAAACCATGGCAATACGGTTTGGGTTTATTTGAAGAAATGGCAACGAAGAGACAACTTGCTTCCTGGATAATTTGATAAAAGCTAACCTCTTTTCTAATTTTTAAAATGACCTATTTTTAAGGAGCTTTTAAGGCTAAAACATCCAGATAATGAACTTAACCATGCAAAGAGACTCCTCAATATTACCCTTAGGCCTGAGCCTCATCCTTCAAAGTGTCTCAACTCTGTCCTCCTCTGGCCAAAATACCACTGAGGCCAAGGAATGGGAACTGTGCTGAGTTCTGTGTCTTCTCTGGACCACACTGCATGGAGCCAGGACCCTGATAGCCCCTAACCAGTCCTAAGTTTGCTTCCTGGGCTCTGCTGTTCCAACGGTGGGTGGCCCAACAGTGTGCACACACCTAGCCCGAAGGGGTGGCTCCTTAAAGAGAGAGAGGAAGAGAAAGAGATTAGGAATACAGGCCAGACTGTCCACACTCAAAAGCTAGAGGCTCCGTTTATGTGGGAGGAAGCTGGAGAAGGAAAAGAAAGTAGATTGTGTACCACAGGTTGGAGCTAGAAGTTCATTCTCAGGGAACTGCCACACTCTTTGAGAAATTGTGCTTTATGTTTGTCAAGGACAGAACATATTAAACAGTTTGTTAGCGGGGCACCTTGGTGGCTCAGTTGGATAATCACCTGCCATCGGCTCAGGTCATGATCCTGGGGTCCTGAGATCGAGCCCCATGTCGGGCTCCCTGCTTCTCCCGCTCCCTCTGCCCCTTCTTGTGTGCTCACTCTCACTCACTCTATCCCACAAATAAATTAACAAAATCTTTTTAAAAATTTTGTTAGCTTGATTTGTAATTTTAAATATTGAATCATATGGTATATAGGCCTCTTTTGCCTCCTTCCCCCAAGTCCCAACAACTGTTACAAAGGAGCCAATGGTCTTTGTATCAGTTATATTGTCCTTAGTCACCTGTTTAAGATAACACTGGTAGGGGCGCCTGGGTGGCTCAGTGGGTTAAAGCCTCTGCCTTTGGCTCGGGTCATGATCTCAGGGTCCGGGGATCGAGCCCCGCATCGGGCTCTCTGCTCAGCGGGGAGCCTGCTTCCCCCTCTCTCTGCCTGCCTTTCTGCCTACTTGTGATTTCTCTCTGTCAAATAAATAAATAAAAATCTTAAAAAAAAAAAAAAGATAACACTTGTAGTCCACAAATAAGACTGATGGAAACGCTTTTCTGTCTGGCTTCAGAAAGTTGTATTTAAAATTCCATGTATTGGGGCACCTGGGTGGCTCAGTGGGCTAAAGCCTCTGCCTTCCGCTCAGGTCATAATCCCAGGGTCCTGGGATCGAGCCCCGCATCAGGCTCTCTGCTCAGCAGGGAGCCTGCTTCCTCCTCTCTCTCTGCCTGCCTCTTTGCCTACTTGTGATCTCTATCTGTCAAATGAACAAATAAAAAAATATTTTAAAAAAATAATAAAATAAAATTCCATGTATTGGGGCACCTGGGGGGCTCAGTGGGTTAAGACTCTGCCTTCAGCTCAGGTCATGGTCTCAGAGTTCTGGGATTGAGCCCCACATTGGGCTCTCTGCTCGGGGGGGAGCCTGCTTCTCCCTCTCTCTCTGCCTGCCTCTCTGTCTACTTGTGATCTCTCTCTCTCTCTCTGTTAAATAAATAAATAAATAAAAGCTTTAAAAAAATTCCATGTATCATGATATTTGAATAAGTCATTCGAGGATAGAGTATGCATGGTACATATACTATATAAATTGTGTATGTGTGTGCATGCGTATTGAGTATAAAAGGAAAAAGTCTGTTTTTTCTCTGTTCTCTACTCCCAGAACCTTCACAATACTTCTGGTCACCAAACAAGCTGTTTTTTTCCACACCAACTGTTCTCTGACACCAGCTGGGTGTCCTACAATTCAATCCAGTTCTAACACTAGCCACCTGGAGTTAACACAGACCCACTAAGGGCTCAGTCCCACAAGACTGGTTCCACCTCAGATAACAATCACAAGTCCCAGGCTGTCCTTCCAACCAAACAGCTATATGTGATGGATACAAAACCCCCTCACTGGATTCGGTAGTTTGGTAGAATGCCTCACAGAACTCAGGAAAACACATTGTTATAAAGGATATGAGAAAGGCTACCGATGGACAGCCAGAAGAAGAGATACATAGGGCAATTTCCAGAAGGTGCTGAGTGTACAAGCTTTCATCCCCAGGAAGTTAGGGTGTATCACTCCCCTGGCATACGCAAGTGTTCACCAGTTGGAAGTTCTCCAAACTATGTAGCTCAGGGATTTTTGTGGAGGCTTCGTTACATAGTCCTGATCATTAATTCAATCTCCAGCCACTCTCCTTCCCAGAGGATAGCAGGTGGGGCTGAAATTTCCAAGCTTCCAAACATGCCTTTGTCTGAGGACCAGCCTCCATCCTGCAGCTATCCAGGACCCCAAGAGTCACCTCATCAGAACAAAAATTCTCCAAACACCCAATAAATTACAAGGAATTTTGGAGCTCTGTGTTAGGAACCAAAGTCAAAGAACAAATATCAGAAGAAAAGATGCTCCTGGTACCTTCACTGTGTAGGAAGGTTCAAAGGTGTTAAGAGCTCTGCCCAAGAGTTGGGGATGAACACTGAAGTACAGATCTCTTACTATGTCGTGAGATCACAATGGATAAATACCAAAGTGGTCTTTGAAAACCCATCTACATTCCAAACTGCTTGCTTCAGAAAAGAGATAACTTGTGATAGCTTGAGGTATGTAAGTTCGGAGTGTTACACCTGAGGAGAAGCACATATTATACCTCACCAGCAAAATGCTCTATATGGAGATGATTAGAGATGGCGCCAGTAATTGTGTGTATTTGGGTTTTATTAAACACCTTGTAGAATGAAAGGGCATGTGTAGGATGATACTGACTATGTACAGAACCAGAACCACCTGTAGATAAGCAGGAAACGTCTAACTCCAGAGGTGCCCGGAAGGCTGGAAAGCCTTTGCCTTTAAAGCCTCAGAGCCTTACCTCACACAGAGTTTGGTTCCCCTGCTCAGAATCTCCTGGAGCGGTCCCCATTCATCCTCTTCCTTGAAACAAGGATGGGCGGTGGAGAATGGATGGCACAGAGATCAAAGACTATAGGAAACCTTGAACAAACCAAGGGCTTTGAGAAAATAGTGCATTCTGCTTCTCTGGCTCTGTAGAAAATAGGGAGAGTATTTCATTTCAAGCCTGGGTTTTAACATGAAAAATGACCCATATTCTTTATCCATTAAACTACTAGTACATCCCAGCATTGTGGGTCTTAATAACATTTCCTTAAATAACTGTGAAAACCTATTGGTTTTATTTCTTCCAGGAAAAAAAAAAATTGAAACAAGGAAGATATAACATATTGGACTCAGGGATCAAGCTAATTAAAATTGTAAATGCCAATAATGATATCTGACATTTCTTTTCAACAATAACCAATTATTGTAAGCACTCCCCCAATGGCTATTAAATCTAGTGCTACAAACCTCATTTTTTCACATTTGGAATAACTAACACAGATCATTTGTCCTGGCCCCTTCCATTAGTCTATGTATAAATATATATTCAGGGAGTGGTATGGCTTATGTTTTGTCTAATTTGGGTATCACGTTCCATACTGAAAGCAATATTAAGTTACATTTAGGAAAACAGGAATATTATACGTTAAAAACCAGAATAAAGCCACACATCTGGTATATTTTAGTTGTGGGATATGTAATATCTCTCTCCTTCCCAAATTCTGTCTACTGGAAACCAAAATGAACAACTTTAGGAAGTGTTTCCTTTCTGTTGTAACTTGAGACCTAAACAGAGAGCTTGGTGAACAGATTGAAAATGGATGTGAAAATCATTAGCTACTAGAACAAGAAGATTAGAGATTACAGACTAGGGAAGAAATGATTCCATTTCCGAAGGGTCAGGGAGAACATCTTGGGATATGTGGCGCCTGGAGGGAGTTTCCTCATAACATCCCAGAGGGGCCAGCAGTGAGCACAGGACGATAGAAAATGAACAGACCCAAAGATGAGGCCAGAGTGTAGACTGCAGCAGCTCTGTTTTAGAAGTGGGGGGCCACGGGGGGCAGGCTGCTTTCTGGTCCTCCCTGTTTATTACAGACTCTCACAGTCTTGTTGAGTGAGACATACAGTCACCAAGGAGAGGATGGTTTCTCTGGTTGAAGGAAATGTGCAACTGTTTACTGGATTGTGTGAAAACCCCCAAATAAGTTAGGTTTTCGTTCAACAGAATGGGAATATTTCAATATTGGTCACTGAGTGGTACTCAGGGAGTAGAAGGAGACAAGGGAACAACATTTGATGAGTCCAGATTTATCTCTAATCTTGAGATATCTCATTTATTCATGAAGAAAACCTTGTGAGAAAACAAGCATGAACAGTTTCATCTTGGAGATGAGGGAATTGAGGCTTAGAGGTCTATGAAATCTTCCCAAGAAAATATCATTAGTAAATGGCAGAGATGGGTTTGATTCAGGTCCCCACCTACCCTGAGACTCATTTTCTATCCTCCTCCCCCTTGATGACAATTCTGCAGTGACACACTCCTTTCTGGGCCAAGGACCTTCCTTCTGCAAAGACTTTTCATCTGGTGTTCCCTCTGCCTGGAAAGAGGGCTCCTTTTCATGGGTCTGCTTCCACAGCAAACTCCTCTTCTGTCCATCCTTGTTTAAGAAATCTCCCTACCCGCTCTGCCCAGAGCCCAGCCACTCTGCACCACCTTTCTGGTCTACCTCCCTTTCCAGCACTTCTCTCTCTTCTCTTTTTTATGCTGGTGCTCACTGGTGAATTTTCCATCAACTTGACTAGAATGTCAGCTCCTTGAGGATCAGTATCCCTAAGGCCTGGCACAGTGCGTGGTACACAACAGGTACTCATTCGACATTTACTGAATAAATTAGTGAATGAACGAATGAGAGTGGTTTCCAGTTCAGGTTTATCTAAATCTGAAACGTGAGTTTAATCTACCCCACAAGGCTGGCTCTTTTGACAAAGCACAGAGGCCTTGAAGTAAATGATATACTTGGAATAATGACTATGACAGTGTTCTGGAAGGCTGATGGGGATGGTTAGCACTTTTTCCTTGCCCAGAATTTCTGTGAGGGACAAGTGACCACAAGAGTCCTCTCTAAAACTCATGGGAAATTGAGATCACGAAAAAAATTTCACTTGGAGTAAAAAATGCTTCAGGAAAGGAGGAAAGGGAAATTTTAAAAAGGAGTAAGAACACACACACAAAAAGCCTCTCTTGGTCTCCATTTAGTTCAGCCAAATAATAGTGAATAATATTTGTTTCATTTTATTGGACAGCTGTGATGAGCCAGGCATGATCCTAAACCTGTTGTGTGTGCATTATCTTATTTACGTGATCATCACAACACCACAATGAAATTGCTGCTATTAGAAACTGAAGCTCAAAGACATCAAGCAGCTTGCCCAAGGTCACATAGTTTCTAATACAGGTGTGCTGTCTCCAGTGCCTATGACAGCCTAAAGTATTGGAAATACCTCAAATCCGTTCTGGTGGGGAGAAGGAAAAGTAGGAGAAGGAGACACTCCAAGGAGGAGACTAACATGGATAATGTCCCGGGCTAACTAAGATCCTTACAGCACAAGTATGGCTGACCCCAGACAAATTTCTTATGTGTGTCCCAAACCCATAGTGTGGAAGCTGTCTACACAGTCCAAAATGAGGATAGAAGCAACTGTTACCTGCCTAGCTCATTCTTAACTTATTGCTTCCCAAAGAGAGGATCCCAACAAAGTTTTGCAGAAATCTTGGCCATGAACCAGTAATTTTGGTTTTGGCCATTAAAACGAATTCCTCAGTGTCTCCTAAAAAAAGAAGAGGCAGTCTCTAAATTTAATGAATCTCCAGATCTCTAGGCTCTCTGAACGGGGGCGCAATCAAATCTGTGTTTACTGTCTTTCTGTGGCTTAGCTGGCTGCAGACGATTTTCCCAGAAGCCCAAGGTCCATGATGCTATGGCCAATCCTTGTGTAATCCCTGTGCCTCCTAGCAGTATCCCCCCAAAAATGCATATTCATCTCATTCATCCTCCACTTCATACCCCTGTGGCCCTACCAGGTGCAGGAACATAACTCATAAGAAATATTAACATTAGCTGTTTATCATGGAGCTTGCAAAACAGAAAAGCAATAAAAGTGCAGGCACACTCACTCAATTACCATTGAAATAGATATCACAAAAATTATTCAGTGTCAGAAATCTAATTTTGTATGATATTTCTATATATTTCCACTGCTAATTTTTCTTCCCTCCAGTATTAGTGAATTAATATGCTTCAAATGCCCCTCTAGCTACCCTGGAAAAAAAAATACTACTTATTTAGTTGAGCTACCCAAATCCATTAGACAAATTTCCTTTACAGCAAAGCATTGATGAATGAAATGTCTCATGCTAATGTAAGAATAATCAATTTAGAATGCTTATGACAATTAACAAAGCTGAAGATACGCCTTGAAGGCTCCATGCTTTGTCAGCCCTGATTTGGATTAAACTTGCGCTAATGGGATCATTTTTCTTCCAAAAGGTATTCTTTTTAGGCAGACCTATCAATTAATATGAATTATGCATGTATAAAAGTACTAATGTCATTAATTAGACAAATTAATTTTTATGATGCAGTGGATAGACTAACACTAGATTATATGTGATAACTTCCCCACGGCGCCCGCCGATTTGAAATAAATGAATAGTTTATATTTGTGTGCTTTCCAAAGACTCAATCGGGATTAATCAGGTTGGTCTGTGGGCGGGAGATGGTTGAGATGCCACATATTCTTGATGGTCTTCTTAGCCAGAGGGGTCACTTCTGAGACAGCAGAGCCCAGATTTTAATAGTGAGAAACTTTAGAATAATGTTACATGGGGTCATTTAGAAATTAGTAAACTGTAACCATTTATTCTGGCAAGCGTTTTTTTTTATTCTCTCCCCCAAATTTACATGCCCCCAAGTAGGCTAAGAAACAAATAAAGCTCAGGAGATAAAGAGTGGAGGAAAAGGTCATTTTCCTATTGTCGAATTGGCAGACATAGCTCATTAATGTTGGTCAGATTTGACTGGTACAATATTTACCTTCTAACTGTGACTCTAAGTTAAGTATTAGCTTTGTTCATCCTCAAATCCATGCAAACTTTGATATCCCTGGCCCAGTATATAATCTAAAGTGTATGATGATGAGGATGATGGGAGGTCCAATATTTGTGAGATCAGCATCTCCTTCCTTTTGTGCTGTTCTTTGCAATAAAGCTTATGATTACAATGAAATGACCACCACTAGGAAAATAAATCCAAAAATTATTTTACTCATGGTAAGCCTTTTTATTCTTTTAGTTCTTGTTTTGCAAGAAGTTGAAACATGGGTTTGTTTTTAAGTTTTGTAACTAGGATAATTGATGACTTCGATGATGTATCCTAAAGTCACACTGGTACTTCCCATCACGCAAGGCTGGCAGGAATTAAAGCAAGCTATTGTGACTGGGGCAATGGCTCAAACTTCAGTTCAAAAGGTCAAAAGTGATCTCTCTCTCCTGGTTCACATAGTTATTGTCTAAACCATGGTAAATGCTTAATAAATGCAGGTTGGAAAAAAATAAGTAAAAGTATTCCTTTAGCTAAGGTCTTTTTTTTGGGGGGAAGGGGGACAAAGGGGAGGCGGGGAGAGAATCTTAAGCAGGCTTCACACCCAATGCAGAGCCTGATGTAGGACTCAATCTCATGCCCCTGAGCCAAAATCAAGAATCCGATGCTTAACCAACTGAGCCACCTAGGCCCCCTTAGCTTAGATCTTAACATGGGCTCTAAAAACACGAGGCCATCACAGAAATGCAAAGGACATTTGCTCTGTATGCCCAAGGTTCTTTATTATACCAATGATGGTATGGCATGACCATTAAAAGCAAGCCCTCTGAAGACCAAGAGTCTTGGGTTCAAATCATGGATCTGCCATATCCTGACTGAGCAATCCTAGGGGTTTGATGCTGTCTCACTGCATGGTTGTAAAGCTTTAATGATGCATGATCAGTGATTACACATGGTACCTGCCCCATGAAGAGGAATTGGTGTCGTTACTACTCAGATCAAGGCATAAAAAGTAATGGTAAGTCTTAGAGAAATGTGGCCACTCTCCATAACCAAATACTTCCTTGGGCAAATATGCCATTGAGTATAAAGATGGATTCAAGCTCTACTAAAAAGGTAAGGGATGGCATCCTATCCTCTCATTCAATTCTGATCACACGTCTGCCTTCTGGTAAGAAGTAGATGAGAGAAGAAAAATGATTAAGATAACAGAACTTGGGTCAGACTGCCTGGGTTCAAATCTCACTCCCACCATGTACCAGCAGTGTAATCTTGGGCAACTTGGCTGCACTTCTCAACATTTCTTTTCATTGTCTATAAAACAATAATGGTAGGGTTAATTTTTAAAAAATAGGATTAAATGAATTAAAACTTCCAAAGTACTTAAAACAAGGACTGGCATATGTATGCAAGTAATTAATAAATAAAGGTAAACTACTTGGCATCTACTGTGTTCTAGATGTCTTATACACACTGTCCAATTTAAACTTCACTATATCCTCTGGAGGTAAGTATACATAATTTCATTTTACAGATGAGCAAATTGAGGCCCAGAGCATTTATCTTGGTCAGTGTGAACCAACTGGTAAGTAGAAGAGGAAAGATTTGAACCGAGGGTTATTTGAGAAGTTATTCTATAGGAGGGAGAAGTGCTGGGAGAGTCAAGTCTAGGATTTAGAAGGGGAAAACCTCTTCCTCTGGGAAATCTTACAACTCATGGAAAAGGGGGAATATTCAGGTCATGAAGGTAAATATTGAGTAGATGGGATAATAGTGATAGCTCCCCTGGTGATGAGTAAGGCACACCCTTGTGGGATAGATATTATTAATCTCTTTATTTTATAGATATGTTAAATAATTTATATTAGATCATAGCCCTGACACCAATACTGATCCATCTTATTCCTTAGTCTATATTATTAACCCCTATAGCATAAGACCTACTGATTTATAAGTAAATAACAATATCTGGGGACTCCAGATATCCAGGCCCTACCTTCCAGCCATGTGTCTTATCTCCCTCTTCTTCTCTTATAGTTAACTGTGGCCACTAGGACCCTATGATTACCACCCAACCACTAGTTTCTGGAGGAGGAGGAGAACAGCAGTTTGTAGAAGTGAAGCCTACACATACAGAAGGAATCAATCAGGACTAGTCCAGCAAAATAATGGTAGACTCTGCCCACAAAGGGTCTTACTTCATAAAATCTATCAAAAAGATTAGCTTCCAGAGGTGAAAGGCAATAATCCAAATTATATTTGCAAACTTCTCCAAGGTCTGTGATGTTGGATACATTTTTTATGGGGCTAAGTTCCTAGAGCAGGTGCTTTTATTTTTCTGTCTAGTCTTGGTTTCAGTTTAGGGATGTTCATGGTCCTGAGGCAAGCCAAGGATACTAAATACCTGGATTTTGGTTGGAATTGGGAGCCAGAGGCATGAAGCATGCTTGACACCATTGGAGGCTACCTCCAGGGCTTACCAGAGAATGAAGCACACAGGAGAGTAGAACCTAAAGCTGGATCAAGAGAAAAGGCATGCTCATGACATCATCTAAACTCTGGGATGTATCCTTGTCTGAGCCACATGACCCTAGACTTTCCAACTATGTGAACAACTGCATTACCATTTTTGTTTATACAGTTTAAGTCAGGTTTCTATCACTTGCATTTGAAAGGAATCAGAATAACACAGAAATAATACATCAGAAACAAACATTAACAATTTCTGAGAGCAAATTTTGAGATTCATTTGAAAATCACTAATTCCCTAAACTATTCCTAGAGGCTCATTCTCCGAATGAAGCTACCTTAGAGAATTTGTGGTTGTAATTCATTCTTGGCTAAGAAAAAATCACTTTAAACATAATAACATAAGGAGTCTTTTAGTAAGATTTGTTGATGTCTCTTCTGGTTGTTTTTGCAAAGGAGGACACAGAACTTCTTGGGCCAAACATAGAGAAGGGTTTCCTGGGAGAGTGAAATCACCATTGATCTAGATGGCTCAGTCACCAGGGACTAAATATTCATAGGAAATGGCTACTTAGGAACCAGGATCCACTTGTGTCTACATTTCTTCTTCCCTCAATATGCATAAGTGTTCAATTTCACAACAGTCTTCCCTTTATAATTAGTCTGAATATGAAAAGTTTCCTGTGACCCTGAGAAGTGAGCAGATGAACATGTTCCGTTGACTGCTTAAGGGAATCATCAATAAGATCAACAAGGTTCCTTTCAGTCATTCATTTCATCCTGTGAACAAGTATTGAGTGATACTCTTGTTTCCTTCCTGCCTCTCACAACATCCTGACGGCCTCATCCCTTGGCTTTAAAACAAGGGGACAGCTCTAAAGCCATAGAGATTTGGGTCAGCAAGTCCCTTTGGGTAAAATGCTCCACCAAGATTCTTTCCATTTTTTTTTTTTTACTCTTTCCATTTTTGACAAGTTTTATTTCCCTAAAACTTCAAAATAAGGTCATGGTGAAGATTGTGGTCTTTGGAGCCTAATGACCTGAACAATATCCTTGCTTGATCACTTCTTAGATGCAGGCAAGTTTACCTTCATGCTATCTGTGCAGTAGAGATAGTGATGAGAGCCAACAAGTTCACTTGACCAGCTATGGAGCATGAACTGTCCACTAACAAACCAGGCAGTCTCTAAAGTTGCCTTGAAACACAAGGTGCAAAACAGGTAAAATTCCTTACTCTCATGAAATTGATATTCTAGTCCATCTTGGCACCATCTTGGAAGGATTCTATGAGCTGGTGCTTGTAAAATGATTAGCACTGTGCCTGACACATACTGAGAGCTCAAAAAGTGTCAGCTTTTGTTGATGTTATTATTGACAGCTATGGCTATAGTTGGTTATGTCCTCCTAAGTGCTGTTGTGAGGACTGATTTCTCTCACCTGGCCTGCCTACTGCTAAGAACGAAAATTCCCAAATCCCAGACTGCATCTTGTCAGAAGAGGCTCCAAAACTAAATGCTAGTTATTTTTGTCAGAGTCTCTCCAAGCTCCCAGAAGACTTGGTGACTCCTTTGCACCCCAGCCCACCCCCAACTCATGACAGCAAAAGTTTCTTTTCCCAAAAGCATCCCGCATTTTTTTTCAGTGCTCCAAGGTTCATTGTTTGGGCACCACACCCAGTGCTCCATGCAATACATGCCCTCCTTAATACCCACCACCAGGCTCACCCAACCTCCCACCCCTCCACAGCCCTCAGTTTATTTCTCAGAGTCCACAGTCTCTCATGCTTCATCTCCCTCTCTGATTTACCCCAATTCACTTTGCATTCCCTATTTTTTGGTGTGTGCTTTGTGTGGAAGGAACAGCACACTGTGGGATGAATATAAAGGGAAGGGAAGAATGACAATAATTCAGCAGTGCAAGCCTTCCTTGTTGGCCAAAGGGAATCACTAGGTTTTGAGGAAACCACAGCCTCAGCTCTCACTGTCTTATTCTCTAAGAGCACACCTGCCAGCTAGACACTAGGTATGCTAAATCCAGGGGTCCCCAGGGGTCTCCATCACCAAAAAATTCTCCTACATCACCTCTAAGAAATGATTTTTACTTTTTATACTTAAATCTGTGACCAACCTGAACCTCTTTCTTGACTTTGGTGGGAAATAGAAGCCAAGATTTGTTTCTTTTTCTTCATGGATATCCAACTGGCCTGGCACCATTTATCAAAACGTTCACTCTTTCTTGATTGCACTAAAGTATTACATTTGTCCATTGGATCTGGGATTTGGGGCCATCAATCTTGTTTCATTATTTGTATGTCTACTACATATTCTTCATTACCATTGCTTTGTAATGATGGTGATATCTGGAAGTGTAAATTCTTCACTCTATTTTTTTTCACACTGGTTTCACTATACTGACCCTCAAGAGGAATTTCTTTATTTGTAAATAGATTTTTTGATTATGCATATAGTTTCTTTAATAGATATATGGCTTGTCATATATTCTACTTTTTTGCAAGTTTTTAGTTGTGTTTTGTATTAGTTTGCTGATTCCATGTTTTTAAATGTTATTAGTTTCAATGCAAGATATTTTTTTAAAGGTTTTATTTATTTATTTGACAGACAGAGATCACACAAGTAGGCAGAGAGGCAGGCAGAGCAGGGAGGGGAGAAGCAGGCTCCCTGCCGAGCAGAGAGCCCGATGTGGGACTCAATCCCAGGACCCTGGGATCATGACCCGAGCTGAAGGCAGCAGCTTAACCCACTGAGCCACCCAGGTGTCCCTAAATGCAAGATATTTTAAATTGTCAGAGTAATTTCTTACTATCCTTTTATTCCTACTGTCAGTAATTTGTGACCTGTGTGTGTGTGTTGTTGTTGTTGTTGTTGTGGGTCCCCAAGACCATCCTCAGTATCCATGATTTCCTGGTAGGACTCACAGGGCTCAGTAAAGTGGTTATATTCATGGTTGCAGTTTATTATAGTGAAAGGATACAGATCAAAATCAGCCAAAGGAAAAGGTATATGAGGACAAGTCCAAGAGAAACCAGGTGTAAGTTTCCCAGTGTTCGTGCCCAGTGGAGTCACACAGATGCATTTGATTCTCCCAGGAATAATGTATGACAATACGTGCAAAATGTTATCAACTGGAGATGCTCACATGACCCTTGGGGTCCAGGGTTTTTATTGGGCATTACTCATGTAGGCATGAGGCACGTGTGAGGCTAACTTCATTCAGCTCCTCAGTTATACTCCTGCTCCCTGTCCGAAAAGCAAGTGCTCACCATAAATTACATTGGCAGTATAAACGATCTGATCAGACTGGTACTGCATGGCCCAAGACCTCAGACCTGTAACACCCTTATCAGGCAGAATATTCTAGAATATTCTTCTCAGAGCTCATCATTAGAGCTGGCTAAGAGCATGTACTGAATGCAGGCCTCTCTTACGAATGTGCAGAGTTTGGGCAACCCAAGTTTGTTGGATCATCTTTTCCTGCATACTTTCTTTTCTTGATCATCTCCATTGCCAAGTTTTACCCACTATATTGATCGTTTTAAAGAAAATATTTTTTTGATTTGTTGATTCTCTTTTTTTTCCATTAATTTCTGCCATTTACTAGTTCTATCATTCTTATTTTTTTTCTTTTTTTTTTTTAAAGATTTTTATTTATTTGACACAGAGAGAGGTCACAAGTAGGCAGAGAAGCAGGCAGAGAGAGAGGAGGAAGCAGGCTCCCCGCTGAGCAGAGAGCCCGACGTGGGGCTCGATCCCAGGACCCTGAGACCATGACCTGAGCCGAAGGCAGAGGCTTAACCCACTGAGCCACCCAGGCACCCCCTATCATTCTTATTTTGAGTATAATTTGCTTTCCCCACCCTAACTTCTTGACATGAATACATTTATTTTCAATCTATCTTTTTTAACAAGTGCCTGTAAGGCCATCAATCTCACACTAAACACGGTTGTAGCTGCATCCCAAAATGTTTACTATATTGTACTTTTCTTTTTCTTTTTTTTTTTTTAATTTATTTGATTGGGAGAGACACAGAGAGGGAACACAGGCAGGAGGAGTGGGAAAGTCAGAAGCAGGGTTCCCGCCGAGCAGGGAGCCCGATGCGGGGCTCAATCCCAGGACCCTGGGATCATGACCTGAGCCGAAGGCAGATGCTTAACGACTGAGCCACCCAGGCGCCCCTATATTGTACTTTTCTTAAGCTCAAAGTATTTCCTAATTTCTATTCTGATGTTTTCTTTGATGCCTGTTATTTATAAATGCACTCTTTAATGCCAAATTCTTGAGGATTTTCTAATAATTAAAAAATTAATATCTAGGTTAATTGCACTGTGGTCAAAGAACATACCATAGATAATATCAGTCCTTTGAAATTCATTGATATTTGCCTTACGGCCCCAAATAGGTAAATATTCCATATTTACTTAAGAAAGAATATGTATCTTGCAGTGTTACAGTTGTGGGTACAATATCCTGTAATGTCATGTAGTTTGGGTGGCTCATGTTATGATTTCTTAAATATTCATTTTTCAGTGATTGAGAAGGGTACATTAATATCTCCAACACTTTTTATGTGTTTTAGAATTTCTTCTTTTTAATTTATGTTGATACTTGCTTTGTGTATTCTGAGGCTCTGTTTTAGGTACATACAAATTTAAAATTATTCTTTTTTCCTGATGTATTATGTCATTTGATATTGTGAAATATCACTCTTTAATACTTACTTTTGCATAAAATCTACTTTTCTGATAATCGGCCTAGCTACACCAGTTTTCTTTTGGTTAGTGGTTGAATAGTATGTCTTCAATGGTATATAGTTTCATCCTATCTATACCCTTGCATTCAAGTTTTGTCTCGTAAGCTGCATATAATTAGGTTTTGAAGTTTTATTCAGTCTAACAATCTTTGTCTTTTAACTGGGACATTTAGTCTGAATATATTAGATGTAATTACTGACATGTGTGTTTATATCTGCCATCTCAGTTCTTTTGTTTTCTATTTGTTCTACAGGTTTTATGTTCCTTTATCTTCTTTCTTGTTTCTTTTTGGATAAATAAAACAGTTTAGACTATTCTATTTGTCACTCTATTAATTGTTGGTTATATGTAATTTCCTTGTTCTTTCAGTAGTTAAACTGGATATGACAATGTGGATTCTTGATTTGAAAGAGACGATAAAATTCAGGATTTTTACCAACTTTGTGTTATCACAAAGATCTTAGAAAACTTTAATTGCATCTCCTATCTCATAACTCTTGTATAATCATTAGGCATTTTAAATTCTACCTATATTTATATCCCACAAAACACTGATATTAATTTAGATTGCCCACCTATTTATATCTTTTCTGTTCTTCATGCCTTCATTCATCTTTATGTTTCTATCTGAAACCACCACCTTATCATTTCTTTTATTACAAGCCTGCTACTGGCTAATTATTTTAGATTTTGTTTGTCTGAAAATGTCTTTATTCTGCCTTCTTTTTTGGAGAGTACTTTTGCTTGATATATAACTCTAAGTTGACGCTCTTTCCTTTTGGAACTTTAAAAATGTCTTCCTTTGTGTTCTGACTTCCATTATTTTGTTGCAAAATTGCTTTCAGTCTTATTTCTTTGCCTGCAATGTGTTGTGTTTTTTTTTCTCACACTCCCACCAACCCCCTCCCAAATGGCTGCCTTTACATTTTTTTCTTTTTTTTGGTTTGGGTTTTTAGTGATTTTGTTGCTGTGCACCTAGGTACATGCTGTTTTTATTTTTCATTTGAAGCTTATCCTGCTTGAGTTCATAGAGTTTAAATCATCTGTAGCATGGTGCTTTCTTCAGATTGGGAAAATTTTTGGTCATTATCTTCTCACATACTAATTTTATTCCATTTTTTTTTATCATATCTACTAAAGCTCCAATTCCACATGTGTTAGATATTTGTGTGCATTGCCCATTTTCATTGTACTCCATGCTTCACTGCGAACATCTTCTGACTTGTCTTTCATTTCACTAATTATTTTTGCAGCTTGTTTTATATGCCATTCAACCTATACACAGTTCTTAAATTAGATTATTTTGCAGTAACATAATTGTCATTTGATTCTTTGTGTAGGTTCTATTTTTCTGATGATATTGTTCATCTTCTTGTCCACTTTAATGGACATGTTAGTCCCAGTCATTCTAAATCTTTAGCTTAGTACACCAGTATCTGAATTACCTATGGCTTTGCTTTATTGACAGCTTTCTTTTTCTTTCGGCTTTTGCTTATTTAGTCCTACATCCTTGTACTCTGGTGCCATTTTACTGAGAATTGCATATGAAATCTACAGAGGCTCCAGGTGACGTTATCTATACCAGGCAGTTAGAGGAGGGGTATCACGGAGGGGCGCCTGGGTGGCTCAGTGGGTTAAGGCCGCTGCCTTCAGCTCAGGTCATGATCCCAGGGTCATGGGATCAAGCCCCACATCGGGCTCTCTGCTCTGCGGACAGCCTGCTTCCTCCTCTCTCTCTCTGTCTCTCTGCCTACTTGTGATCTTTGTCTATCAAATAAATAAATAAATAATCTTTAAAAAAATAGAGAAGGGATATCACGGAATGATGCGTGTTTCAAACACTATGTGCAATTTGTCTTTTTCCCTGGGATGGGACATTCAGTGGTGCCCACTGAAAGCCAGGCGTGCTTGCCAAAAGCCCTTGTCTTCCTGGATAGCTCCAAACTCCAATTCTGTCTCCCTAGCACTATGAGGTTGTCAAGTCTGCCCAGTGTCCTAGCCTCTAGACTCTTGCTTACAAACTGTCAAACTCCTTGACTGAAAAAGTCATGTGTGATATTGAGTAGATTTCTTGTCACTTTCTGCTCTAGAATGTTGTCCTCTCATAACCTGATTACCTTGGAAACTCTAAATTCCAGTCTTTATCTTTCTAAGTAAAAATTTTTGCTCAGATCCTTCTTGTAGGTGGTATTTTCTACTTAAGATATAAATTCTGGGACGCCTCATTGCTTATGTATCAGCAGGTGTCATGGATACAGAAGTGCTGCAGACTTTCAGGTTTAATTCTGCACATGTCCCTTTTCTCCAGGACCACAATTCTTTAAATTTTGGTTGCCTCAATAGCACTCCAGTGCCTTCAGATGAATTTCTCAAACATTTATCCAGTTTTTCTAATTGTTCTCAACAGGTGGGTTAGTGTGATACAAGCTCGTAGGAAGTTGGTTATAATAATAATCAGATATCATAGAAACCTATAATCTTAGTGCAAGAATTACAAACTCAAATTTCTACAGAGACTAGGCAGGTAAAATAAATGGGGGAAGTGTGCCAGTTAAGAGAGTGCAAAAGGCATACCCTCTCTAAATAGGGAAGTGTGGTACATTATCCATCCTTAGACTTTCCAGTTGAAGCCAGAAATGTACAGCTTTATGTAAAATTGTCTGAGTTTTAAATATTCAATTTTAGAAAATTTTTTCAACCTGGGCTTAGAAATATATCTCCAGACTATGTTCAACCATAAACTGGCATTTGTTAATCTTTCTTAATTTTTCTTTTAAAATCAGTTATTTACTAGAACACACGCCCATTTTAATTTATTCAAAGACTATTTTTTAAAAGATTTTATTTATTTATTTGAGAGAGTGAGAGAGTGCAGGAGAGCTGGCTGAGGGGCAGAGGGAGGAGCAGATGCCCTGCTGAGCAGGGAGCCCAAGGCAGCGCTTGATCCCAGGACTCCAGGACAATGACCTGAGCCAAAGGTAGATATTTAACTGACTGAGCCATCCAGGTGTCCATCAAAGACAATTTTTAAATACTTACTATTCAGAGTGCCTGTGTGGTGCAGTCAGTTAAGCATCCGACTCTTGGTATCAGTTCAGATCATGATCTCAGGGTGTGATCTCAGGGTCATGAAATTGAGCCCCATGTCAGGCTTTGCACTCAGAGTAATGTCTGCTTAAGATTCTCTCTCCTTCTCCTTTCACCCATTTCCCCCAATGCATGCGCACACAGTCTCTCTTTCTCTCAAATGAATAAATCTTTTTAAACAGAATACTTATTTAAACAGAATCTTTAAACAGATTATCTCTTTAAACAGAATACTTACAGTATTCATGGAAATCTGTGCTAGCTTTAACAGGAGACATTCAATCATACTTTTTGACTTGAAATTCAACAAGAAGTAATGACCTACACAAATAAACATAATTCAAGAAAAAAAAATAGCCAAGCAGTCACTATCCATTGCAAACAGGAAATTCAATGGACATTTGGAGAAAAGGAAGGAAGGTCTCTTTTAGCTGGGTGAACTGGGAAGAGAGTAAAACTGAATAACATTTTGATAGAACATGAAAAAGAAGGAACTGGGCAAAAGTACCAGAGATAGCAGATTTGGGGGAATGAGGAATAAAAGAAAGTGAAGAGGCACTTCTCTACTTCAGGAAAGTGACAAACAATCTGTTTGTGCTCTACAGGAAATCAGCCAAATCTTAATCCCAAGAAGGAAAGAAAAGAAAGAAAGAGAGAAAGAAAGAAAGAAAGAAGAAAGAAAGAAAGAAGAAAGAGAGAAAGAAAGAAAGAAAGAAAGAATAAAGAAAGAAAGAAAGAAAGAAGAAAGAGAGAGAGAGAGAGAGAGAGAGAAAGAAAGAAAGACAAAAACCCAGTACCATGTATCAGAGTACACAATCAGTAACCAAAGTAATGTTGTTGGGTCAGTTTCTCAGGCCCATAAACAAGCTCCTGTGTATGTAATTATCACTAATATATGGGAGGAATGGACAGGGATGAACAGATGTTGGAACAAAATGAGGATACAAAGAACCCGACACTGTGATATAAAAACCCGAGTTTATATGGTGCAGCTGCCTGCATTGCATGATTTTTTAAAAAAATTTATTTACAAGGTGTGGCATCTGGCCTTCTATTGTCAAACCTCAATTTTTCTTGCATCTAATTTTCTCCTGATACACAGGGGGTACCGGTGAGGCCAAGGAAACACTTAACTAAAAATCCTTTCTGAGGAGACCCCCGGGAATGAGAAAGAAGGGCGACCCAGAGTCCCCATCAGAGCTAGACAGGCTGAATTTTATTTGTCTACATTTCAAATCTGAGCTATTTGAATCTCCTAGAGCTCTTAAAGAAAGCCAAGGTCTATTTTGCCTGTGTCGGCATGATACCAGTCAAGCAAGTTAATGGATTTCTCCCCACTGCGGTGCCCACTGAAGTGGTGTGCTACATACAGCTAGGCGGGAAGTCACAAGATGGGAGGAAATATATGCCATTAGCAAGAGTGAAACCTGCCCTAAATATACTCTCAACTAATTCTAAATGGGCCCTTTGGAACTTCCTCAATCAGGAGTTTCCAAACCACTGCTGGGGATCCAGGTGCTACAGAACATGACATTGTAGGATCATGGAGCTTCTGCATCCCCGTGGCCATTTTGAGGAGGCAGTTGCCAAGGGCCACACAATTCCCAGTCTGCAGTGTTAATTTTGTTTTTATGTTAAAAAAAGTTTAAAACTTTTTCAGTTGGGGAAGCCCATGAAACATCTTGATCTTCAGCCTCAGATGTTTTGGGGGTCAGCTTGAGTGGCAAGAGAGTATTTGGGGTAAAGCATCAGACCCGCCTTCTCTGTAGCTTCAGATTTTCCACCTAGCTATGCTGAGTAGGAAAATTGTTTAACCTCGCTAAGCATAGTTTTCCCCTCCACACCAGGAACTAATACTATCCAATGAATACAGCATATGGGAAGCCCTTGGCACAGGGTCTGGCACATCATAAATATTTATGAAGTCATATCCACTATGTTTAATCCCATCTCCTTCATCAACTATGATGAAGTTGCTGCTATATGCTGGCTCACACAATTAAGTTTAGTTATTTATGAATAAAAATTTTCTCTTAGCTAATCCCTACTCCTGCCTCCAAAGTCAAAGTGTTGCCCTCTCTGAGAAACTCCCCTTGAAATCCCCCACCCTCCTGAGTCCATCACTTCCTCAGGGTCACCAGGACAGAGAATGCACATGTGCATAAGTAGTCTTTCTTCCCAGCACTCTACATGGGGAGCTTACCACCATCTTGTAATTAGTAACGTGTATGCCCATCTTTTCTCCTTGACATTCAGCTCACACGTCCATCCATCCCTTGTTTTTGAACATTCTGCTCACTGAGCTGCTTCCAGGGCAAAGTCAAGGTCTAGAAATGCTGTGACACAGGCATGGATGGGAACAGTAATCCCTGACTCAAGTGGAAAGGCCCCTTGTCATTCCAGATGTTAACACTCTGAGCAGAGTTTTAGCTACTCATAGCCCACTTACCTCTGTCCTCTTAGCTGTGTCTCCTAAGTTATCTTCAAAATCCAGGACACAGATTGGGCCAAGCTGGATCCCCTTTTCCTTTCCCCCACCCTACTGCTGTGTGGCATCTGGGGGCCTCTGCAGCTGCCCCCAGCATTAAGGAACTGGGCCTCCTGACTGGGAATATTACTTCTTCATAAACAAAATAATTTCTCAAATCAATTAGAGGCTTCTGGGACCTACAGCAATTTAGGAAATTAGCAAACACTCCTTATTCCTCCCACAGACTATATTTTATTA
The DNA here is from genome assembly GCA_003697995.1 of Taxidea taxus jeffersonii. Taxonomy (NCBI): domain Eukaryota; kingdom Metazoa; phylum Chordata; class Mammalia; order Carnivora; family Mustelidae; genus Taxidea; species Taxidea taxus. Next base: position 21,752 of record ML110574.1, read on the forward strand.
TTGGATTAATGTGCAAAAAACCCCTATTTTGTAGCACCAAATATTTACTTTGGAGAAGTTTTCTGGTTTTATCATGGATTTGCCTTATACTGTCAACAAATTAATACAAGTTTGCATAATGAACTATGGAAGTAAGGAAAACATAGAGAGGGCAAGGCTAGCTTAGAAGCACATTTTTTGGTTTTAGGGAGGGCATCAGCAAAGAGTTGACATCCGGTTCCCCGCTGACTATATTTTGTGACCCTACCTCATTAGTCTTGCAGAAATTTTCATTTTTATTTTAAACATATGGTCCGCTCTAAGAGTACAGGCCAGATGTCTATACCCAGAGTTTAATTTTAGGGCTCAGTTCTGTATCATAAAGAACAATTACAACTCCTCCACTAACCCAGGTAAAACACAGTCAAATGACATCAGTGGTGGGGCCGTGAAGTGTCAGGACAATGGTCAGGAGGCTCCTGTATCTTTACGAGGAGCTGTATAAACAATGCAATAAATTCTGCACCAAAGAAGAAATATTTACAGGACTAAATTACTATCTTCAATCAGTCCTCTTTTCTGATATACCCAGGAGTGTTTGGGCAAGAGAAAAAGCAATCTTCGCTATTAGCTGGCTACTCGACACTCTCATATGTGCTATTACCCCACCTGTTTCTACTCTTGAAATGGGAATCAATATAAAAACTGTCCATTTCTCCACTCAACGTGGTAGCTCATACACATGATGCAGTGGCCGACAGAGAGGCATTCTATGTATCATGTTCTTGAGATTCCCTGTTGCGTGCAGAGCAAGGTTTTTGAGAAGTCTGTTGAATATCTCTACCACCACATCCTACTCTAAGCTCAGGTTTTATTCGGGCAATGCAGTTGTCCTGGTCCTGAGCTCAGCATGCACCCTCCAGCCCTCCATTTTCTACGTTGACTCCAAAGCTCCTGTTTTGAAATGCAAGCTTAGTTTTCCTACTCTTCAAATTAAAACAGTAACCCTTAACCCAGCCTACCAGATCTCACAAGCCAACCACACTGTTCTCTCTTTGTCCACCCAGCAAGTCCCCTTCCAGATTCCAGAATGCCACCTTTTTCTTCCTGCTACCAAGCTTTTGCCCATGCTGTGTCCTTAGCCTTCAATGCCCTTCCTATCTACACCGCTGGTCCTCAATAACAATTACTCCTCATCAGACCAGGCCAAAGTGCCCTTCACAGCCCTTTACTACAGTTGGAATTTTACATTCGTGTTGTCATTATTTCCATAATGTGTGCCTTTCCTAACACAGTAAGAGCTCTGTACGAACAAGGACATTTCCTTTTTATCATTGCATCAACAGTGCAGAACATATGCCTACCACATAGTAAGTGTTTAATACATATGTGTTGGAATGAATGTCTGATCCCTCAAAAGTGAAGACTTGAAATCAAAGCAGTTTGCCTTAACTCCAAAAACTGTTTATATTTGGAAGAGAAACAAAGAATATTTTTTATATTAATATTTTGCCAGAGTAATTCTACCAAAGGGTAATGGATTCTGGTCAGGGCACAGCCCATTGCCTCGGACAGATTGGGAGCTGGAGGCTTGGTTTGGAAAACAAGCAGATAGACTCTCTTCTCTAGTACCTTCCAGGGTGATAATCATATTGGCAAGGGTTTACGACCAATGGCAGCAGAACTCATAAAAGGTACACCATTTACCCACACCTAGAAGAGGCTTGGCTGAGCAGGATAGGAACTCTCTGAAAGGCACACAGCACTCACATTGCTCACTGAGGGTGTCATTTGGACTTTCCACAAACATCCTAGCTCTCTCCTCCTGGGCATATGAAATTAGATGTGACCACATAACTTCCTTTGGCTCATAAAATGTAACCTGATGATATACTTGTCAGGTCCAGAGGGAGCTTAAAGGGCCAGAGCATGATTCTTACTTTGCCTGTCATGAAAATATATATTTGATGTGGCCTCTGTCAGCCTAAATCTCTGAGTCACCATGATGAGCAGAGTCCTCCTGCTAGCCGGTGGTAGACTTGTACAAAAAAAAAAAAAAAAAAAAAAAGAGGGGGGCTCCGTTGTGTTAGGCCACTGAAGTTCGGGCACTTACAATCTGTAAGTGACACTCCCCGTCAGTCTTCCTAACCTTATTGCTCAAATTGGAAGGCCATGCTGAAGGAGGAAGTAGAAGAATGAGACTATGCGAATGAGCATAATCGTAGGAGTATGAAAACTGCCTGAAAGAAGACATGCAGAATGGATTTGGGGGGCAGTTCTCACTCCTAACAGAGTAAGACCGGTTAGCGCTGGACTCCAGCCTCACCATAGAGGCTGTGAAGTAGCACCAGGGCACACCTGGCCAGAGGTTTATTGATGCCTAGAAAGTGAATGACAAAGGACCACTAACACAGATGCGCACATACACATACACACCACAGTTTGCTTCTATCCTTCTACTTCCTTTACATTGGCCACAGCAACCATACAAACGACTACCCCAAACATTGTCCCCCACAAAGCAAGAATCCAAAAATACTTCTCTAGCCTCAAACCCTTAATGCCTCTCCTTCCTGCTTCTGCCATTTCATTCCACATCCTTAGTTGGGAAATACACAGATTTTGAAAGAAATAAGCCAATTTATTAAGAATTATAGTGTTTAGGGGCATCTGGGTGGCTCAGTGGGTTAAGCCTCTGCCTTCAGCTCAGGTCATGATCTCAGGGTCCCGGGATCAAGCCCCGCACCAGTCTCTCTGAGCAGCAGGGAGCCTACTCCCTCCACACCCTCTCTGCCTGCCTGTCTGCTTACTCATGATCTCTGTCTGTCAAATAAGTAAATAATATCTTTTAAAAAAGAGTTATGGTGTTTAACCAAGTCTCTTATTTATAACTTTCTACATTTTCCAAATTTTCTGATGAACATTTCCATAATCCCAAACCAACAAACAAACAAATATCACCCATTAAAAAAAACAGACAGGCAGATTTGTCAACATTCAGTTGCCACAGCCAACCTTAGGATATAAAACCAACTATAGCAATAACAAACAACAAACCACATCATGGGGAGGAAGAGTCAAACTCTTGTTCGTAATACTCCCACTTGGCTGTAAGATCATGTCACCAACAGGAAACTAGAGGACAAGTTTATAATATATTTTAACAGTGTAGAGCTATCATCAACATTCTGTTAATTTCCCTCCACTCTGTGCAGCATGTTCATTTAACGGAGGGTGTTTCCACTGGGGAAGATTAAAGGCTGAAAATATTAGACCAGTCTGACCCCATCTATAGATCAAATTATTTTTACCTATTTCTTCAGGTAGCATCTCAGTCTGAGGACACTGGTAAGAAATGATTCATATTAGTAGAGTGACCTGTTGCTTTTTTTTGTTATGATCTGTTGCCTTTTTTTCTCCTTAAGTGCCTTCCCACCCATCGTCTTACTAGCTCCTTGCTCCAGCACCCTCTCCTAAGGAAGGCAAGTCTCCTGATTTACAGGAGAGCAGCTGGAGGTCTAGAGGGATCAAATGGCTCACCTAAATGAGAATTAACAAGTCAACAGCAAAGGAGGCTCAAGAATTCAGGTGGCTGATCCCGCTAATTTTATAATAATCGTGGCTAGTCCTATTGGCCCCTACTATATGCCAGACACTTGACCTCTGTTAACTCTTTCAATGCTCAACCGAGAGAAATTTTAAAACATAGGAAAACTGAGGCTGAATTGATTGAATTGGAAATGTAGCCATAGCCCCTGAGCAAACGAATGTCAAACCCAGACCTGTCTTCTCCCAAAGTCCATATTCTTTACACATGCCAACTCCCAAAGGAGAGCGCTCTCATTGATTTTGGAAGCCGACATTGCGAAGATGAGCAATAGATATTTCCACACAGTCCATATCAGTCCTGCAAATTAAACCGCAAGGACCAAAGAAGAAATGCCATCTATAAAGGTGACATAGGGGGAAAAAAAAGACACAGAACTTCTACTTAGCCAGCATGATTATGCCTCGGTTTATTTACTAATTTGTTTCTTTTAAGGCCACCTCCAGGTTCTGTGAAGTAGAAAGGGTTAGAGGAGAGGAACTTTGGGTCAATTTGGAAGACAAAATAATAAATGGATGCGGGAGAGCTGATGTGGCGTTTGTTGGTCTGTTTGTGCCCTGTAGGTTTGGGATAGAGAGAGAAAGCTGATGTAAAAACTCAGAATCTTGGAGATTATATTCTTGTGGGGAAGGGGAGAAGAGAGAGTCCAAGCGAGGGAAAAGGACTATTAAAACTTGGAATCTTAGAGATTATATTCCTGTGGGGAAGGGGAGGAGAGTCCAAGCAAGGAAAAAGGACTATCCAAATGAAGCCTGGGAAACCCTGTGCAATGGGGTGGGGGGTGGCCACGGGCACACGGGCCTGAAGCTCTGTGGGTTGGGGTAGGGGAAGCTGGTTGTGATGGAGACTGCGGGAAGTCCATCCAATGTGTCTTCTCCTCCCTCCCTAGGCACAGAATTGCAGTAGGACTTCCACTGATCTGCTGGACCACATTTTCCAGACTCCCTTGTAGTTGGCTATCCAGGGGACAAAGTTCTCACTTGTGGAATATACCGGGAAGTCATGTGCCTGGTTATTAAAACACTGAGTATCCTTCCTCTACACTCTGTTCTTCCCACTGGCTGGAACCTGAATTTCATGACAACAACCCAGCGTTAACCTTGAGATAATGACAGTACAGAAGGTGTAAAGGAGCAATGATTTGGCAGGAAGGGGGATCTGTGTAGCAGGGCTCGCCTGCCTCAGCAGATGGCCCCCATGGGGCCTGGTACATGAGAGAGAAATCAATTATTTTGTTCTTCGTGGCTCTTGTATTGTGAGGTCTCCTTGTTATAGCAGCAAAACCTTACCCTAAACAATACAGCAAACTGACGCAGGGCACTCAAACCTTTGCTCATCTTAAGCATCCGTGTTCTCCCCAGAAATGGCCTAAAGAGTCATAAACAAAACTGTAAACCATAGACTTGGTTCAAAGAGAAAATTTCTCTCATAAATCAAATCGCATGAGCCTGAAATCATTTCTTGATCAAAAATTCTATTCTACTTTTGACCCAACATATATGCAATAGATAATAAGTCCATTTTATTTAAAAGGTTGCTTTGTTCTCACCATCTCCTTTATGACCACTGCCATCACACTACACTGATTTAAAGTAACACTGATTACATAACACAGAAGGCAAGCTGACTTGAGAGTTCCATCAGCTGGCATTGTGTGTGTGTGTGTGAAAATAGCAGTCTGAACCACAAATTGAACCTAAGTTTTACATATCTTAATGCCACTTGGTAATATATCCATTTTGTCAATTTCTCAAAAAATATTTATTAAAAATAAAAGCATAGGGGTGCAAGGGTGGCTCAATAGGTTAAAGCATCTGCCATCAGCTCAGGTCATGACCTCAGGGTCCTGGGATCAAGCCCTGCATCGGGCTTTCTGCTCAGCGGGGAGCCTGCTTCTTCCCCTTTCTCTCTGCCTGCCTCTCTGCCTACTTGTGATCTCTGTCAAATAAATAAATAAAATCTTAAAAGTAAATAAATAAAAATAAAAGCATAAAGCCAATTTCTTAAAAAATATATGAAGACATAGTCATAATATGCCTAGAAGTCAAAATTATGTATCTATTTTCATATCTGGATCTGTATTTCTGTGTTCTATCACAGGTGTGTCCCCCCCACCTCCTGCCCCCTCTCTCTCCTGAGCTTTTCACCATCTTTTTAAGGTTCTGAAGGAGGGCTACAAGCATGTTTAAAGTCCCTGGGACACAAAATGATTGCAACAGTAAGCATTTGAAATTCACACTGGCAAGGTGAACATCTGGAATGCATTCAAAAGAGGGAAATTATGAAATGAGCACGTTATTAATAGCCAACATACTGGAAGACATGAATCAATGGTCAACCTGTTTCCTAGATTCTTTTTGGGGCAAAAAAATATTTGAAAGGAAAATGTCCAAGACTGCCGAATATACTACTACCTTGGAAGGAAATATGATTTACAACATCACCTTTCAGAAGTAAACTTTTTCATTTATTTAAAATGCTGATAATGTCTGTGCTCTCTTCTTTCCTGCTACTTTACATGTTGCTGAGGGAAGATCTTTGTACTTAACGAGGAGTTTTTTCTTCACTAGCAAAGTGGGATTTTCACACTTGTGCTTTGCGGTAACAAGTCTCAGCCCTGCAGTTTATTTTTGTAATAATTAATAAAATATCACACTTCCTGGCTTTCTTGCCCCTGCCCAGGGACTGGTTTGCTGCCACCTTTCTGGGTGCTGTTTTAGGAAGCAAAGTGACTACATGTGGATCCAGCTTGGGGAAGAAAGCATAGGAAAGTCCTTGTGTTCCAATTGAGGGCTTTTTCAGTGACAGCTTCATCGAAGGGTGGCTCCAGTGGATCCCCAGATGTGTAATGTGGTGGAGATGGAGACTAGTATCTATAGGGCCTAGTGTTGATATACTCAAGCAGAATAAGAATCCTTTATTACTCTTATTTTAGGTATAAGGAAAAGGAACTCAGCTGCAATGCATCTGGTAAATGTGTCTCCAATCAAGAGAAAAAGCCAAGGAGTACAAGAGTCATTCATACGTTTAACAAATATTGAGTGCCAACTAGACCCCAGGCACTATTCTTGGCACTGGTGGTATAGCAGTGAAGCAGAGAGACAAGCCCTACTCCCCCCCTCAAAAATAGGCAAAAAAGGCAGAGTTTGGGGAAACAGACCCTTAATCATCCAGGTAGGAGTCACCATGAGGACCAAATCACATTGTTAACACCCAGGAAAATCTAAGAACAGTGTTCAAAACTTTTCACATCCTATCTCACAGGCATCACTACCATCGCCATTGCCATCAACATCATTGCCATCGCCATCACCATCTCTGCCACCATACCATCGCCATTGCTACCACCATCATCGTTCCCATTGCTACCTCCACCATCATCACCATCATCACCATTACCACCACTATCACCATCACCACCACCACCACCACCACCATCATCATCTTCAGCAATGAACACGATAGTAAGATTTTCTGAATGCTCACTACATGCCAGACATTATGCTCAGTGCCATATATGCTTTACCCCTTTATTCTTCTCGACAATCCCACGAGTTAGGTGGTATTATTAGCTTTGCTTTACCAATGAGGAAACTGAGGCAGAGCTGTGCTAACAATTTTGCCCAAAGCCACACAACTTAAAAGTGAGAGCCCCAAAATGAGAACCCAGATAATCAGGCTTCTGAGCCCATTGTCATAACCACTGTTTCTTTTTTTCGATCTCTCTAGTGCCCTCAGCTCTTCGACCTCCAGTGAATCATGCATTTTTATGTCCCTGCATGCATTCTCTTTTGCCAAGCCCTGGAAAACTTTTCCTATGGAAACAACAAAGAGTGTCTTCCCTTAGAACCAAGATCAAAGAAACTAAGGACCCACACATGTCCTCTGGTTATCCTACCTTCTGAGACAACACAACCCTCAGAAGGAATCCATGCATTATGCATCATGTAGACCAGTAAATGAACAAAACATGAGTCTGAAGGAGACATTAAACATGAGAGAAGGCTCTGCCCTAAACTTGAAATAAGAAAATGAAATATGTATTTTTCATTCAATTAATTCAATTAAAGAAATACTTTGTTCAGGCTT
>ML110574.1:29826-46608 GCA_003697995.1 Taxidea taxus jeffersonii
GACAGCGATTATTATTATCACTTAACATGTGGGTGGGGAAACCAAGGAACAAGAGAATGTGAATCACCAAAGACATGTTTGAAGCTAGGTTCCTGACTCCTATTTCTTCAGCATCCTTGCTCGGTAAGGAAATCTCCCAAGGGGGTTGGCCCCCTCATCAGCCAAATGTCACAAGTGTTCAGCACCTCGGCTTCAGGTCATGTTGGATCAAAGGTGCCCATAAATAGCTCTTTGTTTCCACCATCATCTGTTCAGCTCTGAATCCCCGAAGAAAGCCAATCTCAGCAAGAGTGACTCTGCCACGTGCCCCCACACTGTGGAGCTGCATGAAGACCCTGCATGAGTTCGGGTAGCTCTGGCTGTTAGACTTTCATCATTTGTTCCCATTAATGTACTTGGCAATCACACAGAAGAGCTTTTAAATCTAATGGCTCAGACAATAACAAAGCAGAATTACATGAGGATTTTCAAAATGATGGGGCTATGACCCTTTTAGGTATGTCATGCTGCCTTATCCCAGGAACATGCTGGAGCTGCATTACAGACTTCAAGCCTGGCCCCTTGCCTAAGTTCCACATGAAGGGTTCACCAGTTGAGAAGATGTGCAGTGGGAGGTTTCTGCAAAGGAGCATGTAAATGTGTACCTGTGTGTGTGTGTGTGTGTGTGTGTGTGTGTGTGTGTGTATGTGTGTGTCTACCCACACACATTTCTCTGGCCAAAAGTGAGATGGGCCACCTGGAACAGAGGTCTTCAGGTTAAATAAGACTCCACCTCAGGCTGTGGGTCACAATGGAGAGGGCTTCTAGGGGACTTGGTTTGTGTTCTATTTTCTTCTTGAAGGTTCTAAAAGCCTCTCTCTCTTCCAGGGGTAGTAATCGAGAAGTTAGTACTTAGATTTTAGATTTTTTTAGGTGGTATTTAGATTTTAGGCAACTAAGTTTGTGAGGTAAATCTAGACTTTCTCTCATCAAGTTTGAATGTTAGATTTTTTTTTTTAAGGTAAGTATAGAATGCCTATCACATGAAGAGTTCTTTTCAGGGTTCTCCATATTTATTGAGACTTTTTTTTTTTAAATTATCCACATACTCCATTTCCAGGTGAGACCATCATTGGTCCTCTTATCAGTGTCAATAATTCCATTTGGCAGGCAGCAGCTAATTCTTTTCATGTGCTAATGATTAATCAGACAAGCCTATTTACTAATGTATCAGAATGCATTAGAAACATAAGGTAATGGTGGACAGAACATCAATTCAGATATAAATGAACTACATTTACATTGGATACCTATTGACTTATGTCACCGAATGAAGTAGAAAATGCAATTTGCTTGTAAACCATTAAAATGAATGAAAATAGAATTTCAAACTCCATCTTCAAACATAACTTTATTGACTTGGCTATGAGCCTTAAGGGAGTGTCTAAGTAAGTTTAAAATATATAAATAATCCACTAATTCATTTTGCATAAAAGAGTTAGTGTCTCACCAACTGAACGCCATGGAATTCACTTCCATGAATTCTACTTGTACAAGTTGGAACTAGTACAAGTAGAGGTTACAGAGCATAGGGCGAGGACATTTGGGTTCTCAGGTAGGGGCATCTGATTTTTGTTCCCCAATCATGCATCTGCCCATGTCCCCAGGGCACTGGCCCATATCCTAGTAAGCGAAAATAGAGATTAAACCCCTTTTGAGAGCAAGAGCTAGAGCATGAAGGAGGGAAGGAACGCAGGGAGGGAAGGGGGAAGAGAAAGTCTACGGGGAGTTAGGTCAGATAAAGTGATACAAGTACGCATACTGTAGACTACAACACTGAGAATCAAGCTTCAATTGCCTACACTGGCTGACAGGGATATCATAAGATAGTCAGAGAAAGACTAGAAGCAGCTTTATGATGGCTAGAAAGCAGATGGATGTGAACCACTCCGTATGAAAAACAGCTCCACCTCAGAGATAACTGTTTTCATTTTTTTTTATCCAGATGGTGAACATGAAATAGACAGGACTTCCTGACTCAGAGCTTCCCAAGTGTACAGGCACATGAAGAGCCACGAGGAACCTGGAGCTGTTCAAAGAAATATAGTTAATATCCACCTATTGTTTGAATCTATGACAGCTCAGGTCCAGCCAAATGATCAATCGCTGCCTTTGAATTGGAGGCTTGGGCAAATGCTGCAGTTCTGGCAAAGCAGGCTTGGGGGTGGGGATGACTCAGAGAAGATGCCGGAGAGTATTTTAAGGGAAACCCTAACCCACCTGACTTTCCTTTCTTTTGGATCTCTCCTTCTCAGACTAAACTGCGAGGTGCTAATGAAATGTGCTGTGGAGCCTAGAACAGAATTCTCCAAAAGCAGGTTCCCAAAACACCAGTCGAGAGCTAGAGGTTTGCTGATAAGGAATTTCAGGATCAAACCGATTTGAAGAATTCACGTTCATTTCTCTCTCCAGCCCCTGGAAGATCCTCCGGACACCTTACTGTGTTTAGAGCTCTAAAAAGTCCTATAGTGAAATAGCCTTTAAACATCGCAGGCTTTCTCAAGCTTCATTCAGGGTTCTCAGAACAGGGAGTTAGTGTTCCAGACAGCACAGGTTGGGAAATATGAACGATGAAAAAAATAACAACGCTGAGAAAATGAAATAAAACATGTTAAGCTAGGTAAATCTATTTCTTTCCTGAAGGAAAATGGAAAGCATGTCTCAATGCTAGTATTTTCCAGAAAAGAACACCAGTACAGGATTTCACTACTCCTTTCAGGTAAGCAAAGGAAGCGCTTGGTGCACATTTGAACCCAATGGTCCGTTTTCTGGTGCTTGGGTCCTATCTCCTTACAAACACCAGGCATGCCTTGCATTGAAGGGCACATGCCAGAGCTGGCCCAGGACTAGGTACTCCCTACCAAGAAGAAAACAGCCTTCAACACCCATGAACCCCCTCCCTAGGACTGTGTGCAGGCATCACTGTGGGACCAAGGAAGGAATTCGTAACAGTTATATTTGTGTCCAACAAAGAATATAAGAGCCCCTCCAGTTTCTTCCCAACATTGACTCCAACAAGAAATTATCCAGAAGAGAAACTGGAGCTGAGATGACTTTTGTTAATAATGTAACAATTTTGAAAGTGCAGCTTTAATCAAGGGGAAAATTTTCCAGAATTTGACAACCTTGTCCATTCCCTCTGGTTTAGGCTCCATTTTTTTTTCTCAAAACTGTCTAATGCTGTTTCTTAGGTGGTGTTCAATAGAAACCAGTCTATAATGCAATGCACTCTCTTTATGTGATGTTTAGATATGAGATTGATCTCAGTGGACACCCTGGAGTTCTGAAAGTAGGATTATTGGATTTTGTGGCTTTCTCAGATGTCGAAGATCTTTAAACAGTGTCTTGCAAAGTTGCTGCATCCCGCCTGTCTGTGAAACACTTATGAACTCATCAAAGAAGGTAGACTCCATGTTAATTAGACATGGTAGGCGAAGGGGGGCTGGAAGCCGACTTCCTCCCACCACCGAGTTAAGTGCTAGGACCACGTGTACTTTCATACCTTGAAAAGAAAAATAAGTTCATCCGTCTCCAGATCAATAGGGCCTTAACAGGAAGATTGCTGACACAGGATGGAATTCAGAGTTCAGAATAGCAGCGGGGGACAAAAGACACTGTGGTATAAACAGAAACTTGGTAGCCATGTTATCTCAAGATTTTTCGAGAAGATTTTTAATGGTTTTGGATTTCAGCTGAATCAGATTGGGAGCAGCAAAATGATAGACTGGCCCCATGGATGGTGGCTCACATTTAAGAAAAGCAAGGTAATTAGGACACTGTGTATTTCCTGTGACTTTAAAAGTGTTACAGGTAGCCATTGTGGAAAGGACACTGCTGTAACCCACACTCACCCTTGCCTTTGTCCCCACTCTGAAGCCTCGGGTGTCAGGCATCAGGATTGTCTGCACGCAAACTGGATATTATTCCAGAGGAAAATAGTGGGGATTCTTAGAACACAATCACTGGAAATTGTTGCTCCACAAGCCAAGCCAAGGATCTTACTACTGTTATCAAATACTGGCCCTACTTTTTTGCAGCCAATGGATACCAACGCAACCAATTCATAAATGCATGCATGAAAAAGAACTGATAGATGTTCTCACTTCAAGTTTTTCCTCCCATAATTTCTTCTAAACTATCAGCACATGTGTCTATGTTCAAATATCGTATAAAATCATATCTAATGTGGTGCAAGTTTGCATAGCCTCATTCCTCAGGTATATACGTGGAACGCAGGTTTATTGGCCACCAGCTTGGCTTTGAGGAAAGAAGAGATCTCCGAGAAAGCTCAACGGGTCCCACTCAGGTAGGGAGGCTGAGGGTTTTCCATCTAACATCACTCCACAACAGTAAGATACTACTACAGACCTACTAGAATGACCCAAATCCAGAAGGCTGACAGCACCAAATCCTGGCAAGGTTGTGAAACAACAGGAACTCGCATTCATGGCCAGTTGGGAGATTTACAAAACTAAACCTAGTCTTCCTATACGACCTAGCAATCTTGCTTCTTGGTATTTACCCAAAGCAGTTGAGAACTCATGTCCATACAACAACCTGTACAAAATAGTTATAGCAGCTAAATTCATGATTGCCAAAACTTGGAAGCAACCAAAACATCCTCCAGTAGCTGAAGGGATAAATAAACTGTAGTGCATTCAGACAATGGGGTATTTTTCAGCACTATATGGGAATGAGTTATCAAGCTGTAAAAAGACAGGGAGGAACCTTAAATATATGTTGCTAAGTGAAAGAAACCAATCTGGAAGGGCTAAGTACTATGGGATTCCAACTATTTGACATTCTGGAAAAGACAAAACCATGGAGACAGTAAATGATGAGTTGTTGTCAGGGGCTGGGGGCAGGGATAGACAAAGAGGCAGAGCCAGAGGATTTTTATGGTAGTGAAAATACTCTGTATGACACTCAAATGATGGATACATGTCCTTATACATTTGTCCAAACCCACGGAATGCCCAACACCAAGAGTGAACTGTGCTGTAAACTCTGGTTTCTGGGGGATAATGATGTGTCACTGTAGGTTCATCAATTATAACAACTGTCCACCAGGGCAGTGTTGATGAGAAAGACTATGCACATGGAGGGGTGGAGCACATATGGGAAATCTCTGCACCTTTTTCTCAATTTCGCTGTGAACCTAAAACCGTTCTCTAAAAAACCTCCCAACAAAAAACAAAACCCACTACAATACACTGTGGATGTCCAGGATGCATGACTTCTGCCTCTAATGTATGCAAGTGTCCCATGGTATTTGGGGGTTGGTCACATGGGATAGGTTGGATGGGGTGTGAGCTCAATGTTGGGGTCAATCACCCCACAGCATCCTGACTAGGTCCCAGAAGCTCATCCAATGGGAAGGGAAGCCACTACAGGTCGCCAGGGCAGGCTCTCTGTTATGCTCAGCTGAGTGGTGGCTGGGCTCCCGCATATACAGAAGAGACCCCCATTCACCCCCCAAGAGCCAGCCACCAATGAGATCTCTCTGGAAGATGCTTTGGCAGAGCCTGAGGGGCCTATGGATGCTGGCTCTGTTCTGTCCCACACGCTCCCCCATTCAGAGCCTACGCCACAAACCCACAAGGTCTTTCCCTCTTTACTTCCTGTCATTCCTTTCCTTCCCTAAGTCTAGGGCCTTCTTTGATTCCTGGGCTATTACGCTTTCCCCGGATCTATGCTCGAATGATGCTTGTGGGTCTTCCCCTCACCCCCCAGCCCAGACTTTGGGAATGCAAAAGCCATTACAGGAGTCCCCCTTTCTCTCTTCATGTGGTTGGGCCATCCTTTCCTTGAGGAGCAACCACAGAAATGTGTTAGATGACTGAATAGAAGGGCCCCGTTGGGGGAAGGAAAAGCCCCGTGTGTCCTCAAACACATAATCCTTTCAACTTCTAAAATGTCATGAGGTTCTAGAGATGATGTCTGTGACTTCCAGAGACGATGGCTACTGAACATGCTTCAAATGACAGAAAGGGTCTCAAGACAGTGTTCTTTTAGTTGAACATGGAAAACTTAGTTGAGTCACTGGGGTTGGGGTGAGTGGGAATAACCCTGGGGCCCCCAGAAGCTGCAGGGCAAAGGGGGCTCTGCACAATCACCCCCAATACACACAGAAAACACTGGCAAGGTCACATGTGTGTCTCATCTCAAAATATGATTGATTGTACAAGATTGTACATTCACCACAACCATTTGTTTCTTTTTATTATCATTATTTATTTATTTATTTATTTATTTTTATAAACATATAATGCATATTTAGCCCCAGGGGTACAGGTCTGTGAATCGCCAGGTTTACACAATTCACAGCACTCACCATATGCTTCTTTTTTTAAAGACTTTTTTGGTAACGTATTTGTCAGAGAAAGAGCACAAGCAGGGAGAGCAGCAGGCAGAGGGAGAAGCAGGTTCCCTGCTGGGCAAGGAGCCCAATGCAGGACTTGATCCCAGGACCCTGGGATCATGACCTGAGCCACCCAGGCATCTCCACAACCATTTGTCTCTAAGCAAGGAAACAGACCAAAACCTCAACGTCACAGTGCTAAACATGGTAGTAGATTTAGGGTTAAAACTCCTGGAATCAAGACTTGCTTATCCCTTAAGAACTGTGTGATCTCAGCAATATCCTCTTTTATTTCTGAACCTCAGTCTTCTCATCTGCTAAATGGGGATAATAATCTCTCTTTACTGCTAGTCTCACAGGATTTGGAATTTTCCATGAGATCATGAGCACATAAGTGTTTTCTAAACTATAAATAGTACCTTCTTCCCCAAGGTTCTGTGTTGGGAGGACTATTAAAAGAAACTACCAAGTCTGAGGAAAGAGAGAGGAGTATAGAGGAAGAACATACCCAAAGAGGAGTATAGAGGAAGAGCAGAAAGGATTTGCTGTAGCTTAATCCTCCCCCACCCCTTCCCTCCAGATGGGGCCTCATCTCCCAAACATGTTCCACACTCATAAAAATCTAGCTCTGAGTGAGGGAGGAAGGAAAGCACGGTACTCCAGTGAAGCCAGTCCACCCAGAGCCTGCTTCCTAGAAGGAAGTAAAAAATAAATTTAAATCTGCTCTCTGGATTTTTTTTTTTTTTTGGCACTATCTTATTCCTAGTGGATGGCATTTAGGCTAAGCTACCTAGGTATTTAGTGAAAGCCTCAATTTTCTGTGCATGCCATAGACTAGCACTTTCCAAGTGCAATTCACAGACTGCCAACATCAGAAGCAGCAAGAAGACTATTAAAATGCAGAGTCCTAGGCTCTAACCCAGGTTGTGGAATCAGACCGTGGTGTCTGTGGCCCAGAAATCAGCATCTTAAGTGATTATGTCCAGTAGAATGGGAAGCCATTGAATTTGAGGCTGGGGATAATAACGATGATAATCCCAGTCGTAAAAGTTCAAATGAATTAAAGTTCCCTTTATGTGTCTGCTGCTATCGTGCCTTGCATGCATTCATGCATTCATGCCCACAATCGTGCTATGAAGCAAGTACTACGATTATCTCGGATGGGTGAAAGACAAAACGGAGCTCACAGATGAAAGTGACTTCCTAAAGGTCACAGACAGAATAGGTACCAAGGCGGAGGCTTCCACCCAGGTCCTAGGCTCTCCATGCACATTCATGCAGTCACTCACACCTACAAGCAACGTACAACAGCAAGGATAAAAAAGCACAGCATCCCTGTCCATGAGCAGGATATACCCCCTCCCCCGCCCGTGATGTTGGGGCAAAATCAGCAGCTTCCTGAGTGAAGATCCCTCTCAGTGCCCACAATCCCCAGAGCCAGCCAACCCCTCTCTCTTACTCCCATTATGTTTTGCTGCTTGAGATGCATTTGTGATGTTTAATTTATATCCCTGATCATAAAGTGATTGCATCACTAAAAAGCCTGTGAGGTTGATTTATACGATAGTTGCCTGTGTCTGTTAATTAGAGAAATATCATTTGGCTTCCTACAGAAGAAAAACGATAAATTATGGAGGAGGAGGGAGGGGCAGCCATCCCCCAAACCTATGCCAGTTCCTCCCCTTGAATCTTATTTATGACCCTAACCAATTTTCCATTCACACCAACAACCTTTGGAAAAGAACTGTAACTTGGGTTGAGAAGGAAGGATTGGTAGGGAAAGGTGGGCAAATAAATGTAGAGGTAATCTCTGCACATATATGCGTGTACACGACCGCTCACACGGAGAAGCGTGGTTCAGAGAGGTCAGCTCACTCAGAGTCTCTTCCTCAAACACCCCTCCTCACCCACCCCCAGCATGAACATCACTGTCTCCGTGGTGGGACACTCTCCAGCAAAACCAACAAATAACTTGCAAGAGGAAAGGGTTGCCTTGGAGGATCATGGCCCGATATTTTCTACGTAGTGGACTGAGTGCCCGGACGGGGACTACCTTTTTCTCCAACAACTGTTATTGATCTTGCTTATGCCCAAAGTGGAGTACAAAGAGAATTGTATGTTTTGTTTTCATTCATTTGGTCATTCATTCATTCAACAAACATTAACAGGTACCTGCTACATTGCAGGCTTTGGGTTAAAGTTGGGCATACAGCGGTCCACAGAAATGGTCCCAGGGCCAGAACTCACAGAGCTTACTGTCTACTGGGGGAGATGACATGAAGCAGGCATCAAATGGATCGATACAGCATTGCAACCATGCCACACGTTATAAAAGAAAAATGCAAGGGATCATAGGAGGCTTCCTTCAAGAAATGATCAATTTGAGTTAAATAGTAGGGATGTGTTAATTTGGTTAAGATGGAGGGAAAGCATTCCAAAAAGAAGGAACAGCATGCACGAAAGCTGGGAGAGAGCAGGATGAATCTGAAGGACTGAAAGGTGCCCAGTGTGGTCGTAGCAGGAAATGGGGCTGGAGAGGCTAGAGCCAGACCCCATGAGGTTCTCAAGCCATACATGGTACAGAAGTGGCTTTTATCCCAAGCCACTGGGAGGCTTTAAACTAGGGCAGGGGGGTGGTAGGACCAGATTTGCATTTTGAAAAGGTCACTATTTTATGCCTTGAGAAGAACTGGAGTTTCATGAGATTAAAAGGACTGCACACTTAGGCTTGGGTAAGCAGTCCCCAGGTGGGGTGACCTGTTCTGTAATGTCATGGCTCATGGCTAGGCTACAGCTTCAACACCGCCAGTGGGAATGAACCTGTCTTCTTCCCAGCCCCTCACCCCTGGCTCACCTATTGTATCCATCAACATTCATGCCTGGAAGTGCCTGTCTCAGAACCGAGAGAAGGTGAAAGTGGAGTACGGAGGAAGACAGGTTGATGGAGGGGAGGCCACAGCATCTGTTCCCATCCCACCCTGACCCTGGCTGAAAGCTCATGTGGGAGAGAAGTGAGAGCTTGTTGTGACATGCTCTTTGTAATCCTTTCCTCACAAAAGCCTTCCTTTGACCACTCAAGTTAAGGCAGTCCTCAACAGGTCTCCCAGTTTCCATGGTGAGATGACTGGATGGACTCATGCCTTACTTTGTTAGTTGTGCCTAGACTAGAATGAGGGCAGACATCTCCCGTGTTCCTCCCTTTATCATACAACATAGCACGGTCCCTGCCACACAGCAGGTGCTCAGAAAGCATTGATGCGAGGAATGGATGGTGGGTGAATTATGACATCAGCAGCATCAGAGGACATTAGCTTTCCAGAACCCACGTGAGCAGGCTAAAGAAAAACAGGAAGAAGTTAGGGTAAGGAAAACGATCAATGAAGGGTGCTTTCATTCCAGGGTAGCCAGGGAAGCCCTTTCTGATATTTGAGTAGATATTCGAAGGGAGTGAGGAACGGAACTGTAAAGATATTTGGGGAAGAAACATCCCAGACAAAAGAAGGGGCAAGGACCAAAATGACAAAGAGTTGCTATAATTTATGAGTGAGTTGGCTCCCAGTTTTCTTGCCTGAGGATTTGGAAAGATGGGATGATCAGTCCCCAAGCTTAAGACCCGCTGCACAGATGTGAGGAGGAATTTCCTCGGGCTTGATCAGTCAGGACACCATCAAGCAACCTCATGGTTAAGATTTCTGGAAAGGGGAGATAAAAAAACAGGAGATGTCAAGTGGAACTGTTGCTGTCAGAGTGGGTGTCATCAGAGGATAGGGGAAGAGGCCACCACTGCAGCACTGGGAGAGGCTCCTGAAAATCTGTAAGTAGGAAGTTGGGGCACAGCCATGATGGCAAGAAACACCTATTTTCTTGTAACCACCTGCTAGAAAGTTCCCTTGTCATGGGGACTGGGGGTTAAGGAAAAAAAATGAGTTCTGAGACATGGAAGTGCCACTCACTCACCTGAATCATTGGAAACTTCAGACATAGGGTGGCAGGCACGCAAAACAATACAGCAAAATAAAACACACAGCCCACCTGGAAAGCCCTCCGAGACAGAGAGGGATGATTCTGCAGATTCTACCCATCCCCAAATGACACACTATTAAAGCCCCAGACCACATCTTCCAATATACACCCCCTCACCATCTGCTGTCCCACTGGGCAACCTTCCAGCCTTAGAATTCACCCTGCTCCCTCCCAACTTTTGCACATGCTCTTCCTTTCTTCTGGAATGCTTTTCCCTCTGTCTTAACCAAGTTAGGGCATCTTTAATACTATACCACATCTTACAATGTTTCCATTTTGTTCAACTTCTGCAGAAATACAGTGCAATTATGTAAAATGACTTGATAGAAGAGTCAGAGAAAACTCTTTCAGCTTCAGGACATAATAGGCTAGAGCATTTTAGGTGTTTCAGCAGTGATTCGCCAATCAGTATTAATCACCCATGGTAGGCAAAGTTCAGGGTTCTCATATGGTTATGACTTAAACCCTGACTTCACTGACTGTAGGATTTGGGATATTGGGGTCCATAGTCTGGTGCTGTCCTGGCTTCTCAGAGAAGACCCTTCTGTCTGAAGCCCCAGGGCTGTGTTCTTATTTTAATTAAGTCATTGCTTCTGACCCAAGTGAGGGAAAACAGAAGTATCAAAAAGGGCCCTCTAATGTGTGTGCAAACTTACTGAAACTCTCAGTTTTCCTCTTAATTATTGCAACCCTGTCATTTGGTCTCATTTCACCACAGAAAGATGGCCTCATTTTGAAACAGGAAACTTTTGTCATGTGTCTGGGATATTATATGTATTTCTACTTTTCAACCAAATTTCTCTGTGTTTGAACAACAGAAATCATTGTCATGGAGAGAGCTCATCCCAGGAACTGTATTCCTCAGAAATGTTGAACACTCATCTGTTGTAGTCCTAACCCCCGGTATCTCAGAATGCGACAAGTATTTGGAGACAGGGCCTTCAAAGAAGTGGTTAAGATGACAGTATTAGGATGGGCCCTGATCCAATCTTACTAGGGGTATCCTTGTAAAAGGAGGAGATTAGGACACAGCACAATAGAGGGAAGACCTTATGAGGACACAGGGAGAGGATGGCATCCACAGGCCAGGGAGAAGTCATAGGACTCCCCACAGGCCAGGGAGTCCTGTCATGGACTTCTAGCTTCCAAAACTGTGAGGAAAGGAATTTCTGTTACTTGCGCTACCAAGCGTGCAGGGATGGCATTATGGAGGCCCTGGAAAATTACGGCCATCTTCCCTCCCTGTGCGGACACCATAACCAGAGCCTCTGCCCCTGAGACCAAACATACGAAACTCGCCTCACTGCCAAGCCTCATGCCCAAAATGCCTGAGGTTGAAGCAGTCTCACAAGCTTTGTCTGCAGACAGGACATGATACTGTGTAAGTCTTACCACCCCCTAAACTCTCAGCAGGGGCCCAGCCCACCTGTAAGGACCTCTTCTTCCAGAAGCACCCTTGATCTCACTGCTCTTCTTTCTCCATGTCCTGTGAACACCCATGCTAAGGGTTCTCCAATAGAAACACACAGAAAAAAATGATCTTGTTAAATCATAATCGTCAAACATCCCTCTGCTGGTTCTACATCCAATCTCCTCAGTTAGAATCTCGGGGACCCGAAATGGGGAAACACACACACACGCACCAACAGAAGACATGATGGAGAGACAATGGGTAAGCAGGGAGCCACATGGTGTGTAGTTTGCAACATACAACTAGGTCATAACATGGCACGCTTTCATATTATTCATTCTTACACTCCAAAAATTCATGGTGAGTTTCTCATTGCAAGCCATTTGGGAAGCTTTTACTCCTCTCTTCAGCACCTGGTAGTTCACATATAACAGGCGGTGAATACTTGCATGGTCTTGCTGAAACACACAATACTATGTCCTGTTATGTACAAAGTCGAGCTTTTTTTCTTGACTTTTTATAGAGCTTTTTGTATCGGGTCTTTTTACAAAAATGCATCATATTGTTTTAAAGTTGAATGAAAGGGAACCCTTGAAAGTGTGGTAGAGCACACTTGGGTGGTTCCTGGTGCACACCTCTTCCCAGTGTTCATGCATTGCAGAGCCGCTTCCCAGGATGAGTCTGGCTTGGCCATGGGACCAGCTCTGGTTCCTAATAAATAACAAGCACGACACAAGCAGAGTTCAGGGTAAGCTCAGAGACCGGCACAACAGAAATATCATGTGAGCCACAGATGTAATTTCCAATTTTATAGCAGCCACATTAAAAACAAAAGTGAAAGAAACCGATGAAGTTAATTTTAATAGTGTACCTTGTTTAGCCCACTATATCTAAAATATTCCTCAAAGATGTGATCAATATTGAAAAGAGTTACAAGTGACATTTTTCCTTCTATTTTTTGAGTTTTCCAAACTTGGTGTGTGTTTTGCACTTAAATCACATCTTGATTCAGACTAAACGTAGGTCAAAATCTCTCTGTAGGCACAGGTAGCTAGTGGCCATTGTCCTGAGCAGTGCAGGCTTGGACATTGGGACTTGTCTCTGAGAACATTTGCTGTTAGGATGCTCCCCCGGGGAATCTATCCACCATGCTAGGGGAAGTCCAGCCCAGCCAGGAAGAGGGCCCATGAGGGAGAAATAAGACACAGCGGAGAGCCCCAGCTGAGTCCCTTGCTGCCTGCCAGCCTTCCAAACTGGCCATCCATGGGAGTAAGCCATCGGAGAAGTGGACCCTCCAGCCACAGAGGCCCCATGCATTCCAGCTGAGGCCACATGGAGCAGAGATGAGCTCTCCCTTTGGAACCCTGCCTAAATTACAGAATCCTGAGCAAGTGCTGTTTTAAGCCAGCTGCTGATGTGGTGATTTGATAAGAAGCACTAGATGACCAAAACAGAAGTGATTAAGGACACCAGCTCCTAGAGCACTGGTCTCTCTTCTGTCCCTCAGGCCTGCGTTCACTGTAATTCTGCCTCTCCTGCAGGCTCAGTTGGAGTCGGTGGGAAATGCAGAAGATATCAAAGTGTCAGTCACCATCTGCAAGGACATTGGAGGCCAGCTCAGAAGTCACTGGTCGGTGTTGAAGGCGAGGTTCTCATCCTGGTTTTGCCACCCTATTAGGCTGTTTGACCGGCCATAATAAGCTATCACAGATTGGGGAGCTTAAACAGCAGAAGTTTATTTTCTCCGAGTTCTGGAGGCCAGAAGTCCAGGATCGAGGCCAGCCAATTTGGTTTCTGGTGAGAAATCTTCCCAGCTTGCAGACAGGTCCCTTCTCGCTGAGTCCTTGTATGGTCTACCCTCTGTGTGTGCATAGCGAGAAGATGAGAGATGTCTGGTGTCCCTATCTTACAGTAATCAGAGGCGGGTCCCCTCCTTAGGACCTTCTCTAATATACATTACCTCCATAAAGGTTCTGTCTCCCTGTCTTGTCACACTGAGGTGAGGGCTTCAACAAACCAAGTCCACAGTGGCCCCTAATCTCCATGTAGTCTCGGCCAATTCGAGTCGCCTCTCTGAACGATGTTACTGCTCTACCCTTTCTCCTAAGTATGATACAAGGAGCAGAGGAGATTACGGACAGGGAAGAGAGGGTAGAGAAATCATTAAAAATACTCAAAAATAATAGAGGCTATCCCAGTCTTCTTTCCACCTCTGTGGATTCTGGGAACCAATAAATGATGCTAAATAAACAGATGACTGAATGAACAAATAGCAAAAAAATAAAAATAAAAATAAGAACTAACGAATGAGGAAGAACAACTATCTTGACACAGGAAAGAACAAAGGAAGGAAATTCTGCCCAGACCCAGGGATTCCGGCAGGGCAGATGATGAGACGAGGACAAGATGAGGATGGCTGATGCGCTGGGAGTGCTCCCCAGGTTCACAGGAAGGAGGTGCAGAGCCGCGGATCTGTTTTAGTGTATATACGTGTGTATTATTACAGAAGCCACACAGCAGCCGTCTGGGGTAGGTATGATCAGATGAGGTCTCGAGAGAAGGATCAAAATCTGACTGAGACATTTCAAGTCCCCCAGAAGGGAAGTCAGAAGTAGGAAAGGGACATGTGGAGACTCCTTGAGGCTCCATTCGGTATTTGAGTGAAAAAGTTGCAGCAAAGGGAAAGACGGAGACAGGAAGCAGGGGAAGGGTTTCTTGGGTAATGCCTTGTGGAGGAAGAGAGAGATAGGGGAGAGGAGGAGGTAGGAGGGGTAGGCCTGGCTCCAGCAGATGTGGCAGCAGCAGTCGCCAGGGTCCAGCCTCCTGGGTATGCAGCCTGAGCAGCTGCACCAGGCCCCCCACTTTGAGGGGACGCCCCACTTGGAAGGGCTCCGGGCTCCATTCAGCCTTCACTGTCACTACCTTGAAATTCTTCTTTTTTTTTTTTCTTTTTTATTTATTTGACAGAGAGAGCTCACAAGTAGGCAGAGAGGCAGGCAGAGAGGTGGGGGGGGGGGAAGCAGGCTCCCCACTGAGAAGAGAGCCCGATGTGGGGCTCGATCCCAGGACCCTGGGATCATGACCTGAGCTGAAGGCAGAGGCTTCAACCCACTGAGCCACCCAGGCACCCCGAAATTCTTCATTTTTGATCAAGGAGCCCCACACCCTCATTTTGCACCGGGCCCCACAGATTATAACATATGGTCCTGGTGCTGTGGTAGGAAAGCTCTAGGGCACTGAGCTTCCACTCTGAAGCACCGTGGGGATCACTGTGCACACGTGACCTAGGAGTGAGTGTGTGTGCCCTGAGCACAAGCAGGGAGGACGCAGCAGGACACGGGGAGGAGGTTAGTAGACTCCAGGGACTAAGAGGTTGTGGGACAAAGAGGAACAGTCAGCAGAGCCTGTGAACATAACTCCCAGAAGGTCCTCCCTTCTCCAGGGAGCTGCCCGGTGGTCCCAAAGTGAAGGGCCTGCCTGCCTACAGCGGTCAGGTTAGAGAAGGCGTCCTCAGTACCCACAAGCATCCCAGTGGCCACATCACAAACGACAGAGTTCTGTCATTCCTAGATTTCGCACTCACTCCTGCGAAGCCTCTTCCTTCACGCACAGAAAATCCGAAGGCATCATTCATTCATCGTTTGCTCGTTCATCCGACATTTTACGAGCTCTCGGGGAACGCCAGGTGCCAGGCTGATCTTAAGAAAGAAGCAAAAATAAGTCGGCTCAGCCCTTCCTTAGGAAGCTCTCAGTTAATGATCTCACCCTATGACAGGTGTCCAAAGTAGAACACAAGAGACAAAGCGTTAAGTACTAGGATCTCATAGTTAACTGCAGACGGGGAGGCTCTCTGAACTGGCCCAGAGAGGCAAGGGAAATGGTAAAAAATTGGGACCTGACTACCACTGCTATTGCTACTACTACTTCTTTTTCCTTCTTTCTTCTTTCCTTCTTCCTTCTTCTTCTTCTTCTTTCCCCCTTCCTCCTGCTCCTCCTCCTCCTCCTTCTTTTTTTTTTTAAAGATTTTATTTATTTTTTGGTCTCAGAAAGAGAGCACAAGCAGGGGGAGCAGTAGGCAGAGAGAAAAAGCACGCTGAGCAAAGGGCTGGATGGGGGACTCTATCCCAGGGCCCTGGGGATCATGACCTGAGCCCAAGGCAGACGCTTCACCAAACTGAGCCACCCTGGCATGGGGCCTGACTTCTAACCCGAGTCTCTTCATTTACCCTGCAAAGATCTCTGCTTCTGGGGCCGGGGGCATCTCAAAAACAGTCTCCCCCACCCCACCACCCATAGCCAGCATGAGACCTCCCGTCCGCTGCCACCGGCCGGCACGGAATCCTGACGACAAGGACTCTTCCCCCAGCCTCTCGAAGCCCTGGCCTGGAACCCCGGCTGAGCAAACACTCGCACACATACTCTCTGGTTGAGTGGCTGTGGGGAGAGGACATGGCATGAAATGCGAACCAAGTGTAAACTCCCACACGCTTGGAAGCAAGACCGCAGCATAAAACCCCAGCGCGGCCGGTCCGAGCTCTAGCTCTCCCCCTCCCCAGTCTAGAAGGGACTGAACCCGGAACAAGGTAAACCCCTTGTTGCCCAAGTTAAAAAAAAAAAAAAAAAGACCAGTCAAAACACAACAAAACATCGTGCCCTTACAGCTGCATTCCTAGAAGTTTCGGTAAGAGGCTTCAGGAAAGGGCCGGCTGCTCCGACGTCTGCCTCCCTACTCCCCGAGCTTTCGTAAACACTTGCCGTTTCGTAAAAGTTACAGTTTTTACACATGATTTCTAAGCTGCCAAAAATGTACAGTGTGCCGGGCCCCGCCTGCTCTGGCATGTTTTATAAACATAACAAGCTGTAACCGCCACCCCAGATGTTGGCCCGCCTTTTTTTTTTTTCATAATTTAAAATCTGTTCGACCTGATGTTCTGGGCTCCGCGCATTT
>ML110575.1:7791-36578 GCA_003697995.1 Taxidea taxus jeffersonii
GGGGGGGGGGGGGGCGTGTAAAAAGAAGTTCAGAAAAGAAAAAAAATAAAACACAACAAAAAATTATAAAAAAAGAAAAAAATATATATATATTAGACTGGTGACTATAACAGGGTCACCCACTTAATTTTGGGAGTATTTTGGTCTCTTAGATGGAATTATCTTCCAAAATTTTAAAGAATGAAAAACATATATAAGGGTAAACACAAGGGATGAAATATGACTATAAGTTGAAAAAAAATTTTTTTTTAAATTTCTAACAAAGGAGTTGATAAGGTAACTTGGTAGGGAGAATAAAAAAAAGAAGGTAGAACTTGCTTGAGCTGGAGACTAGATCAAGCCGGGTGCTAGATTTAGGGTGTATTTTGATCTATTAGAAGAAGTACCCAAAATTTTTTAGAAGAAAAATACTGTATATGTATACAAAGAATAAAATTAGATACAATGAAGGATAAAATATGACTATAGGGGTACCTGGGTGCCTCAGTGGGTTAAGCCTCTGCCTTCAGCTCAGGTCATGATCTCAGGGTCCTGAGTTCGAGCCCCGCATCGGGCTCTCTGCTCAGTAGGGAGCCTGCTCCCTCCCCTCTCTCTGCCTGCTTCTCTGCCTACTTGTGATCTCTATCAAGTAAATAAAAAAAATATAAAATAAAATAAAAATGACTATAATAATAAAGGTTCAAAAAAGATTTTTTTAAAGAAAGTTATTAAGATAAACTAGTTAAAAAACATTACAAGAGGAAAGGGTAAAAGTTTAAAAAAGTTAGCAGAAGAGAAAAAAAATTAAAATTAATTAACTTTGCAAGACTGAGGATTCATGGGGAGAAAGCCATGAATTCCATGCTTTGCTTTCTCCTCCTCTGGAATTCCGCTGTTCTCCTTGGCAAGTGAACTTGGTCTTGGCTGGATTTCTTGTTGATCTCTGGCGGAGGGGCCTGTTGTAGTGATTTTCAAGTGTCTTTCCCCCAGGCGGAATTGCATTGCCCTTACCAGGGGCCGGGCTAAGTAATGCTCTTGGGTTCGCTTTTGGGAGCTTTTGTTTCCTGAACGCTTTCCGTAGAGTTCCAGAGACGGGAATGAAAATGGCGGCCGCCCAGTCTCCAGCCCGGAGAATCCAGGAGCTCGGGGCCCCAGTCTTCTGTGCGCCTTCAGAGAAAAGCGCGTAATCACTCCCGTCTCCCCAGCCTCCAGCTGCGCTTGGAGAAAATAGTGCAATCACTCCCGTCTCACTGGCCTCTGGCTGCCCTCCGAGCTCACCCAGCCTGTGACCAAGCGTCTCCTTCTCTGGCACACAGCCCCACCTGGAGTCTTCGAACCCCGCAGATCCCTGGGCTCTCCCAGGTCGGAGTCTCCCCGGATCTTGTGGGGACCCCACACACAGCGCACTGCCTGTGTCACGGATTATGGCTCAAGGTAACCCCGAGTTGAGAGCTCACTCCTCGGCTTTGTCTCCGCAGCCGGCTTCCCCACTCTAATACCTGTGAGCTCTGCAACACTCAGACACCCCCGATCCTTCTGTGACCCTGCAGTACCTGAGTCCACGCTGTCCCCGTGAGGTCTTCACCTCGGTTTAGCCTCTGGAGCGATGTCCCTCCGTGGAGCAGACTTTAAAAGTCCTGATTTTGTGCTCTGTTGCTCCCCTGCTTGCCGGAAGCTGGCCCCTCGCCGCCGTGGTCTATCTTCCCCTCGCTTTGGATTCACTTCTCCGCTGGTCCTACCTTTCAGAAAATGGTCGATTTTCTGTTTCTAGAATTGTTGCTCTTCTCTTTGATCTCCTTTTGGATTCATAGGTGTTCGGAATGGTTTGATAAGCTATTTTGCTGATCTCCTGCTGCCTGATGTCGTCTCAGCCTGCTACTTCTCCGCCATCTTGACCTCTCTTGGATCTTGAGTTTTTAAAATCCAGTGTAATAGGCTCTGCCTTTTGATTGGAATATGTAATCTACTTATTTAATGTAAATATTGGTAAGATTGATTTTATGTGTGCTCTTTTGTTTTCTATATGTATTAAGGGATTTTGTTGTTTTCATTTTAACTGTTTTCTTCCTGCTTTATTTTGGGTTACCGGTGTTTATAGTGTACCATTTTAAATCCACTGAATTTATATTTTGAGGTATTATTTAGTGGTTGCTATAGAGATGTCTATATTTATCTTAAATTTATCTTGGTCTCTATCAGGTTACAACTGACTTCATTTCAGTAAAATTTAGCAGTTTTGGGACCCCTGGGTGGCTCAGTTGGTTGAGCGGCTGCCTTCGGCTCGGATCATGATCCCAGGGTCCTGGGATCGAGTCCCACATCGGGCTCCTTGCTTGGCGGGGAGCCTGCTTCTCCCTCTGCCTCTGCCTGCCGCTCTTTCTGCCTGTGCTTGCTCCCGCTCTCTCTCTCTCTCTCTCTGACAAATAAATAAAAAATCTTAAAAAAAAAAATTTAGCAGTTTTGCATTTCTTTAGATTCTTTTTTCTTTTAATTTATACCATTTCATTGGATAAATTATATATGCATATATATGACTAGTCCAACAATTTTGTCATAATTTTTATTTTGAATTATCTTTTTTTTAATTAAGAAAAGAGAAAAAACATATACAGTCTTCTATACTGACTGTCTATGGTAATCTTCATTCCTTCCTGTATATCAGACTTACTACCTGGCATTATTCCTTCCAGAATAATATAGTTCTTCCAGAACTTTAGTACCTTCTATAGGGTAAACCTATTAGCAACATATTCTCTTAATTTCTGTGTATCTGGGAATGCTTTTATTTTGAATTCATTTCTGAATGATAGTTTTACTTGATAGATCGTTTTAGGTTCATAGTTTTTGTTGTTGTTGAGCACATTGACTTTTTTTTCCCATTACCTTTGTCCTTCATTTCTAATAAGTCCATTGTTAATTATATTGTTCTGTGTGATGAGTCCTTTTTCTGGCTCCTTTGAAGATTTTTTGTCTTTTATCATTTTGACTCTGGTATAGATTCTAGATTCTCTTTGTATTTATTCTCCTAGGAATTTGATGAGTGTTTGCATCTGAATGTTAATGTTTTTGATCAAATTTGGGAACTTTTGGGCTGTTACTCAAAAGTTTTTTTCTCCTTTTTCTTTCCTCCTCTGAATCTCTACACATATGTTGATTTCTGATGTTCTATTCATTTTTTAAATCTTTTTTCTTTGAATTCTTTGGATACTTTCTATTGATATGTCTTGAAATCAATGATTCTCGGCTATCTCATATTTGCTGTTGAGCTCATCTAATGATTTTTGTTTTTAATTTCAGTAATTATGCTTTTTTAACTCTAGAATTTAAATTTGGTTCTTTTTATAGTTTATATAGATTTCCTATTTTGTTGATTCATTTTTAACATACTTACCTTTAATTCTATAAATATGTTTAATACCCTATTGTAGTCTTTGTTAATCTAACGCCTAGGTTCATACAGACTCAGTTATCATTAGCGACTGCTTTTTTCCCTATAGTATGTTTCATACTTGTCTGTTTTTTGCATGTCTAATAATTTTTGTTTGAAAATTAGACATTTTAAGTATTATATTCTAGCAATTATTGGTTATGTTTTATGTCTAAGGTTTCTTTTTTTTTTTTTTTAATTTATGATCTCTCCTGGACTCAAACTGAGGAATCTGTTGCCCCTGTGGTGTCCGTGCTTAGTTTTTTAAATTCTTTATTTCAGTTTTTAATCCCGGCTCCCTAGGGATAGCCTCATCTCTCTATAGTTTAGTAGTCGGCTGATGATTAAACAGAGGTTGACATTGACACTTTTGAGTCTGTAGACCTTCTACCTTCTGCTAATTGCCCCTGTGTGGGATGGGGGGAAGATACATTCAGTATTGCAACGGGTTCTCAAATCTTCCTTGGCTTTTACTTTTTGCCATCCTCTTTTGCATCTCTCCTGTGTTTGCCTCATTTCTGAGTTAGATAGTATGTGTACAGAACTGATCTTAGGCCTTATGTGTCTGTCTTGTTTCCAGGATCATCTAAGTAAATTTCTGGCAGCTCTGTTGCTCTCTAAGAACTGGGACTATAACTTTTAGCTAGTAGCTACAGGTTTTCCATGGCCATTCCTAACTGATTTCCTCCACATTAACTGACAAAGCTATAGATTTGCACCACAGCACTGAATCAAGTCCATTCCCTTTTAAGGCAGAGTTGTTGGTTTTTGTAGTCAGCCATAGCCTGTTAAAGAATGAGAACCTCACTCAAGAATCCCTAGGCTCCAACTTTTTTTTTGTACTTTCCCCCAAAGCTTTAGCAGTTTTTCAGGAATAAATAGTTCTTAACTTAGTGTTTACCCCAGGTTGGTTTCTGGTGCCTTGAAATGATAGTTTTTAACCATTTTGTCTAGCTTTATACTTTTTTTTTTTAAGTAGGGAAATTGTTGACTTCTTCATACTTGTATTACTGGAAATAAACTTTCACTTGTTTTATTATTGAGGTTTTTTTCCCCCTCCTTTAAAGAATTTTATTTAGGGGGCTACTTTATTATTGATCAGCATGATCCTGTTGAGAATTTTTTTGTTCTGTAGGATAGTTTTAGATTGGCTGTTACTCTAGAGAGTGATTCTCACCTAGGGTGATTTTATAATTCAGTGAACATCTGGCAATGTCTAGAAACATTTTTGGTTTTTCTTTTTAAGATCTTATTTATTTGTTTGAGAGAGAGAGAGAGAGAGAATGAATTGAAGGGTGGAAGGGCAGAGGGAGAAGAGAATCTTTTTTTTTTTTTTTTTTTGGAGAAGAGAATCTTAAGCAGACTCCATGCTGAGTGCAGAGCCTGATGCAGGTCTTAATCCCAGGACCCTGAGATCATGATGTGAGCTGAAACCAAGAATCAGATGCTTAATTGTCTAGCTACCCAGATGCCCCAGAAACAATTCTGATTGTTACAGTGAGAATGTGTGTGGGTGCTACTGGCACTTCGTATGTAGAGGCCAGGAAGGCTGGTAAACATTGTACAATGAACAGACCCTCCCACTTCCAACATTGCATGCCAAATAATTCCCCGTTAAAATGTGTCAGTAATGCTGAGGTTGAAAAACCATTTCTAAATGTAGAGTAGCTTTTCTAAAGTGTAGACTTTCTGTGTCTAAAGTAAAAGCCTGGGTTGTTCAACAAGGGCTCTCTAGTTTGATTTGTGAGAACCGTATCTACATTTTGCCATTCTTTCAGCTCACAGCTCCTGGTAATTCTTTCAGGCCTCACAAAGATTTTTTTTTTTTTTGCCTTTTTTTTTTTTTAAGATTTTATTTATTTATTTGACAGATCACAAGTAGGCAGAGAGGCAAGCAGAGAGAGGGGGGAAGCAGGCTCCCTGCTGAGCAGAGAACCCGATGCAGGGCTCGAAAACCAGGACCCTTAGATCATGACCTGAGCCGAAGGAAGAGGCTTAATCTCCTGAGCCACCCAGGCACCCCTTTTTGTTTGCTTTTAATAAAAATTGTCTATCTTTAAAGTGTGTAACATGGTGTTTTGATATACATAGTAAAACAATTACTGCAGTCAAACTAGTTAGCATTTCTGTCTCCTTAATTTCCATTGTGCATGTATGTTCTCATGTGTGACAAGAGCACCTAGAATCTGCTCTTAGCAAATTTCCAGTGTATACTACTGTATTAACTGTAGGCATCATACTGTACATTAGATCTCCAGAACTTATTCATCCTACATAGCTACAACTTTGTACCCTTTCAACAACCATCTCCTGATTTCCTCCACTTCCCTGCCCCCAGGAACTACTGTTCTACTCTGCTTTTATGATTTCAACTTTTCTAGATTCAACATATAAGTGAGGTAATTTTCCAGAGAAAACATATAAATGACCAACCAGATTTATGAAAAGATGTTCAACATCACTAATCAGGGAAATGCAAATCAAAATCACAATGAGTTATTACCGCACATCTGTTAGGATGGCTGTTATCAAAAGGATAAAAGATAAGTGTAGATGAGATTGGAGAAGAGAGAACCCTGTTAGTAGGAATGTAGAGTGGTACAGCCTTTATGGAAAACAGTATAGAGTTTCCTCAAAAAATTAAAAATAGAACTACCATGCAATTGGGTAATCACTCTTCGGGGTATATATCCAGAGGAAAAGAAATCAGAGCTATTTGCACTCCCATATTCATTTCAGCATAATTCACAATAGTCAGGATGCAGAAACAAACTGCCAACAGATGAATGGATAAGTTGTGGCATATATCTAGCCATTTGCAACAGCATGGATCAATCTGGACTATATTATGCTAAGGGAAATAAGCCAGATACAGAAAGACCTTATTGAATTTTGCCCTGCATATTTGCAATTTATTCAGCCAAACTCTAGGGCAAGCCACGTGTTGTAGCTATTTAAATTTAAAGAAAATGTTTAGTTCCTTACTTGCACTTGCCGCATTTCAAGTGCTCAGTAGCCATATGGTAGTGGTGCTGTCATACTGGACAGCACATTAAATATTTTCATCTTTGCAAAAAAATATATATATATATATATATTTCCATCATTGCAGAAAGTTCTATTGCACAACACTCTTCTTGGGCACCATGAAGGTTTCTGGAGCTCTATTTTCAATGCAGTTTCCTCTTTGGTTTCACATTGCAATTTCAGCTCTCTTAACAGCCCCCTCAACAGCAGCCACGTATTACAGTCTGTTTTCTCTGCCCCTTGAGACTGCTTCTCTGTTTGAATTCCACTCCCTGTGCTCAGTTTTGCAAAGTGCCCTCAAGCATGTGGAGCTAACCTTAGGCCTTTCAAGAATTGCAGCCCTGCACTGTTGTCCAATGCCTCCACATAATTATGTTTAATATTTTGCCAGTATATAGTGCAGAGAGAATAAATTCAATATCCATTAACCCATCATGGACATCTCCCACAAAAGCTTGTGATGCTTGTAATTATTTTTACTGTAACAGTATTTCAGTTTTGGGACAGCTGGGTGGCCCAGTGGGTTAAAGCCTCTGCCTTTGCTCAGGTCATGATCCCAGGGACCTGGGATTGAGCCCCACATCGGGCTTTCTGCTCAGCGGGGAGCCTGCTTTCTCTTCTCTCTGCCTGCCTTTCTGCCTACTTGTGATCTCTGTCAAATAAATAAAATCTTTAAAAAAATAGTATCCCAGTTTTGTTATCCATTCACTTGATGAATGGATGTACCTTTCATTCAGTTGTCCCTAATGGTTACATGTTATATACTATAGTACAATGTCTAAAACATAATTTGGATGAGTATAATGTGTATGATTCCATGTTACATTATCATATGTAACCACCACTGCAATCAAGATACAGAGCTATCACCACAAAGCTCTTCTTTATGCTGCCTCTTAATATTCATATCAGCCTCCCTCTTCCCACCACCCGGCCTTCTAGTCTTAAGTTCTGGCAGCTACTCATTTATTTTCATCACTATAATATTGTCACCTACAGATTGTTTTATCAATGGAATCATATAGAATATATGACCTTTGGCTTTTCTCACTCAGCATAATGTCCTTGGGAACCATCCAAGTTGTTAGATACACCAGTAGTTCATTTCTTTCTACATGAGTAGTGTCCTTTGGTATCACTGTGCTAAAAGTAGAGATGGTATAGTATTGTGTACCTGTTTTTATGTAAATTTAAGTTTTTATTTCTCTGGAATAAGTGTGCAGAAATACATATGGTAAGTTTAAGAAACTGCTAAACTTACTTTCAAGTGGCTGTACTGTTTCACATTACCACTATCAGTATGTGATAACCAGTTTTGTCGCATCAGCAGCAGCATTTGCTATTTTCACTTTTTAAAAATCTTTGAATAGGTAGTGGTATCTCATAATTTTATTTGTATTTTCTAATGATGTTGAATATCTTTTCATATGTTATGTCTATGTCATCCATAGATCTTTGTCAGTGCAATATCTCTTCATGTCTTTTGACCATTTTCTATTTGGGTATTTTTTTAATGTTGAATTTTTATCATTTAAAAAACTATATACACCTAGGGGTGCCTGGGTGGCTCAGTCAGTTAAGCTTCTGCCTTTGGCTCAGGTCATGATCTCAGGGTTCTGGGATTGAGCCCTGCATCAGCTCCCTGCTCAGCAGGGAGTCTACTCCCTCTGCCTCCCTCCCCTGCTTGTGCTCGCTCGCTCTCTCTCTCCCTCTCTCCCCCAGATAAATAAAATATTATGTATATATATACATATATATTATATGTAATATATAAACAAAATATATAAAAAATATATATAATATATAAATATGATCTAGAACTATTAAAATATATGTCAATTATATCTCAGTAAAGCTGGAAAAAGGTATCTTATTATTTCTAAAAATGTATTTTAAAGATTCTGTTTTTTTAAGTAATCTCTACACCTAACGTGGAGCTCAGAGGAAAAATTTATTTTAGATAGGAGTCATGTTTTGGGTATGTGGTTTGGAATATTTTTTTCTAGTGTGTGGTATCCTTTTCATCATCTTAATGGGGTCTTTTGAAGAGTGAAGTCTTAAATTTTGATGAAGTCTAATTTATGATTTTTTCTTTTATAGATCATGCTTTTAGTATGAAGCACATCATTTTATTATTAAGATATACAACTTGATAATTTAACATGTATACATTGGGAAGCAGTTACCACACAAGTTAGCACATTCATTACCTCACATAGTTACCATTTTTTTTTTTTTTGGATGTATGGTAAGAACACTTAAGATCTACTCTGTTAGTAAATTTCAAGTGCACAATGCAATATTACTAACTATAATCATGTTGTATGTTAGATCTTTAGATCTCATTAATCTTATAACTGACATTTGTATCCTTTGACCAACATCTTCCCATTCTCTGTCCCCACAACCCGACTACCACCATTCTACTCTCTTAGAGTTTGTCTTTTTTAGATTCTACGTATAAATGAATCATACAGTATTTTTTTTCCTGTGTCTGGTT
Source organism: Taxidea taxus jeffersonii (assembly GCA_003697995.1). Lineage (NCBI taxonomy): Eukaryota > Metazoa > Chordata > Mammalia > Carnivora > Mustelidae > Taxidea > Taxidea taxus. The sequence continues at coordinate 16,725 of ML110575.1, forward strand.
TATTTCACTTTGCACAATTTCCTCCAAGTTCATGTTGTTGCAGATATACCAGGATCTCCTTTTTTTAATGCTTGAATGATACTCCATTAGTGTGGGTGTTTGTAGGTGTGTATATACCATGATCATGATTTATTGTCCATCAGTGGACATTTAGGTTGTTTCCATATTTTGGCTACTGTGAGTTATGCTGCAGTGAACGTGGGAGTGCAGATACTGCGTTGAGATCCTGATTTCATTTGCTTTGGCTGTTTACTCAGAAGAGGGATTATTGAATTGTATGGTAGTTTTATTTTTATTTCTTTGGGAATCCCCATGCTGTTTTCCGTAAAAGCTGTACAGTTTTATATTCTTACCAACAATATAAAAGGATTTTCTTTCCTTCACATCCTTGCCAGTACTTGGCAATTTCTTGTCTTTATGTAACAGCAGTCCTAACAGATGTGAAGTGATAACTGGTTTTGATTTGCATTTCTCTGATGATGGGTGATATTGAGAGCTTTTTCATATACCTGTTTACCATTTGTAGTCCTTTTGGAAAAATGTCTCTTTAGGTTTTTGCCCATTTTTAATTGTTTTTTTTTTTCAGTTTTGCTATTGTGTTATATGAGGTCTTTTTGAATACTTTTTCTGTAAGTTGCTTTTAATTTTGTTAAATTTTTCCTCTGCTGTACAAAAGGTTTTTATTTTTATTTAATTTAATTTTTAAAAGATTTTTATTTATTTGACAGAGATCACAAGTAGGCAGAGAGGCAGGCAGAGAGAGAGGAAGGGAAGCAGGCTCCCTGCTGAGCAGAGAGCCCGATGCTGCAAGGCTTGATCCCAGGATCCCGGGATCATGACCTGAGCTGAAGGCAGAGGCTTTAACCCACTGAGCCACCCAGGTGCCCCCAGAAGCTTTTTAGGTTGATGTAGTCCTATTTGTTTATTTGGTGTCAAATTAAAAAAAAAAATTGCTGAGACTAATATAATGTCAAGAAGGTTTTCCCTGTTTTCTTCTAGAAGTTACAGAGTTTCTTATGTTTAGGACTTTATTTTGAGTTAGTTTTTGTATATAGTATAAAACATGGTTTTAAATTCATTATTTTGCATGTGGCTATCCAGTTGTCCCAACACCATTTATTGAAGAGATCAGTTTTTCCCCATTGTGTATTCTTGGTACCCTTGTTAAAGATTAGTTGGGGTCATATGCATGAGTTTATTTCTTGGCTCTCCATTCTGTTCCATTGGATTATGAGTATTTTTATGCCAACACCATACTGTTTTGATACTGGATCTTTTTAAGACAACTTGAAGTTGAGGCCTCCAACTTTGTTCTTTCTCAGGATTGTTTTGGCTATCTGAGGTCTTTTGTAGTTCCATAGGACTCTTAGGGTTATTGTTCCTATTTCTGTGAAGATTGCCACTGGAATTTTGATAGGAACTGTGTTGAATCTAGATGGTTTTGGGTAGTATGGTCATTTCAACAATGTTAATTCCAGTCCATGAATAAGAAATATCTTTCCATTTCTTTGTGTCTTCCTCAATTTCTTTCATCCCGTGGCTAAGAGGGGCTGTAGCTAGATTACAGCTAGGTCTTTCAGGACCTGCAAGTGGACTGAATTTGGAAGTGTATGCATGTGTCTGTGTCTGTTTTTTCTCTTTTATACTTTTGTTTAGGTTTTATATTAAATGCTTTGGCCAGAATTATAAGAATAAAGTTTTATCCCTGATTATAAAAGTAATGTATCTAGTTATATATTGTTAAGATACTAGTTTAAGATAGTTATTCTTAATATTCTTTGCAGTGTTAAGGAATATTCTTCTGTTACGCTTTTTAAAGATTTATGAGGGAACTGGGGCCAAACCTTATATCATGTCAAGGTTTTTGGCTTATATTAAGAAGTTTAATGGGGGGGCGCCTGGGTGGCTCAGTGGGTTAAAGCCTCTGCCTTTGGCTCGGGTCATGATCTCAGGGTCCTGGGATCAAGCCCCGCATTGGGCTCTCTGCTCAGCAGGGAGCCTGCTTCCTCCTCTCTCTCTGCCTGCCTCTGCCTGCTTGTGATCTCTCTCTCTGTGTCAAATAAATAAAATCTTTAAAAAAAAAAGTTTAATGGGTAAAAACTCACTGCATGACAACATTAGGTTAGTAGTTGGCATATGAAGTTGACAAACTCATTTCCTTCCTACCAAATCTTTTTGTGTTCCTTTGCCAAGGTTATAATGGATGAAGATGAGAATAATCTCTTAAGTCTGTTGGAGTGGGCTTCTTTACGCACACTTTTACTCCTTCAATCTTCCCAGGCTTCATATTATTCTGATATTCCTTGCCCTTCTGGAATCCATAGGTAGTTCTTTTTTGGACATTCTGATTACTTTGTAATCATGCAGAACATACATGAAAAGAAAAGAATGATAGTTTCCTTATTTTACTATTGCTATATTTTCCCTCTAGTGGTCTCTTGAGTATAGGCCACAACACAGCAAAAGTCTTTTCCCCAGGAATCAAGATAGAGACCCTCTTCCCACTCGTGTAAATTTTGTAAGAGTTAGGGGCTTTAGACAAATAGTAGTAACACCAGGATTAGTCTATGAATCTCTGAGCTGCCATTGCAGTTGGATTTCAACCCAATGAAAGATCAGCTTTTAGATTAGTCTCTATGGAGTGAATACTTTTTGTTTTCCCTCAGAGAATCCTGCACGTGGAAGTAGAAAATGCTAGCTACAAACCACTGATGCTATTTATATGGAGGATTTATGTAGTATAAGATGTTAGTCTTTTAATATCTGAGTATTTTCTTCCTCTGGTTGCTCCCTAAAATCTTAGCAAAAATATTGGCTAATTAGAATATGCTTTCTTCTTAGCACAGAGAAGGTCTTTATTTTTTTTTTAAATATTTTATTTATTTATTTGTCAGAGAGAGCGAGCACAGGCAGACAGAGAGGCAGGCAGAGGCAGAGAGAGAAGCAGGCTCCCTGCTGAGCAAGGAGCCTGATGCGGGACTCTATCCCAGGACCCTGGGATCATGACCTGAGCCGAAGGCAGCCGCTTAACCAACTGAGCCACCCAGGTGTCCCCAGAGAAGGTCTTTAAAAGCCATGTTTCACATGATTCAGGTGTGGGTAATGTAAAGAACATATTTTTAATAAAGCCATTTTAATAATTTATGTCAGAAGGTCACTATAATTAGTGGAGTTGTAAAAACAATATTTCAATAAAGTATAATTTTAGGCATTTTTATTTTTTTTATTATGATTATATGTTTAGTCATGTTGCCTGGTTAGCCAGAGGGAGGTAATATTCTAGATACCAAATTCTCCCTCCATTGAGGCAGATCAACCGTATCAAGATACCAAGGAATTACTAGTAGTCTGGAAGATGTAATTTAGCAAATGATAGATGCTAAACTTAAAAAGAATAGTTATTTTAATATTTTTGTCCTGCCATCTGCATTTAATTACCACCCAGTTGTAGCTCGTACACAGCTGCTTAATTCATTCAGTGATCCAAAAGTATTTACTGGACACCTGCTATCTGATGATTAAATGATGTAACTAAAGGATTTTGTAAACAATAAAGTGCTATAAAAATGCAAGGTAGGGGCGCCTGGGTGGCTCAGTGGGTTAAAGCCTCTGCCTTCGGCTCAGGTCGTGATCCCGGGGTCCTGATCGAGCCCCGCATCGGGCTCTCTGCTCGGCGGGGAGCCTGCTTCTCCCTCTGCCTCTGCCTGCCACTCTGTCTGCCTGAGCTCTCTCTCTCTCTCTCTCTCTAATAAAAAAAAAAAAAAATTAAAATAGTACTACCATGTGATCCAGGAATTCCACTTCTAGTATTTATCTGAACAATACAAAAACACTAACTCAAAAAGACAGGCACCTTCATATTCATTGCAGCAATATTCACAGTAGCTAAGATATGGGGAACAAACTAAATGTCCATTGATAGATGAATGGATTGAGAAAATGTGTACACACACACACACACACACACACAGTGGAAAGTATTTCAGCCAAAAAATAGAAGGAAATCTTGCCATTTGTGACAGACAACATGGATGGACCTTAAAAGAAATACCATATGACCTCACTTAGAAGTGGAATCTAAAAAAAGCAAAAATAACCAAAACCAAGCTCAGATGTAGAAAACAGTTTGGTGATTGCCAGAAGTGGTGGATGGGAGGTGGGTGAAGTGAGTGAAAGGGGTGAAAGGTAAAAATTTCCAGTTATAAAATAAGTCATGAGGATGTATTCTACCGCATGGTGACAATAGTTAATAACACTGTATTGCATAGTTGAAAGTTGCTAAGAGTAGATCTTAAAACTTCTCATCATGAGAAAAAAAAATTCTATGTTAACAGATGTTAACTGGACTGTGATCATTTTGCACTATATACATATATTTAAACACTGTGTGCTACACATGAAACATATGTCAATTATGCCTCAATTTAAAAAATGCATGATAATGGTTCATCAACTGTAACAAATTTAACACTAATGTAAAACGTAAATAATAGAGGAAAATGTTCTGTCAGGAGAGGGGGCATATGGGAATTTTTTCTACGTTACGCTTAAATTTTCTATATATCTAAAACTAAAGAATAAAGTCCTTCATGATGATGATGGTGATAATAGCAAGAAAAGCAGCAGCAGCAGCAGCAGCAGCAGCAGCAAGATAAGTTTGTTGTTGCTACTGAATACAAAGCAACGTATCTGAATATTACCTAACTTTAACCATGCCTACTAGCTAAAACACAGTTGATAAGGGTAAAGATACTAACTTCGAATTTCTGGTTCAAGACAATCAACTAAGCACCCTATTTCTCCCCAGAATGGAGCAGATTGTTGAGCAGTTTCTACTTGGGGTATTTGATCCGGAGGAGTGGAACCGTTTGTATCCTCAAAAATAGCCACAGAGGAAAATTAAAAGACCAGGCAGCTGAACTCATGGCTTAAGCTGAATACTTTGTGTCCTTATTCTTTCAAACGAAGCCCTGTCTGCCAGTTGACTGGTTCCCAGGCCACCCACCCCCTGCAAGGCATCCTGCCTATTGGCAGGTGTCACGAGGTCCTGCAGCTCAGGCTGCGGCGGGGCGAGATCCAGCATCGCCTGCAGCGCAAGGTCCTCTACCGCCTCAAGCGAGGCCCCGCCACCTCGTGGACGCGCGCAGGCCGCCCCGTGGACGCCCCTCCCCCCCCGTGCTCCGCCCCTCGGGGGTGCAGCCCCCCTACCCGCTGCCTTCCTGCCTCTGGGCGTCCGCTGCTGGGGCAGGGCCAGGACAGGGGCTTTGGAAGATTGTGGAAATAATAAAGCCGTGGTGTGTGCGCAAAAAAAAAAAAAAAAAAAAAAAGAATGGATTCAAATGAAAGGATTACTAGGGAAACAGGACAACCAAACTGCAGAGGAAACCCAAACAGGAGGAGGAAAAAGTGTGAAAAAGATCAGGATTAACTGACACAACAACCAGCAAGAGACAGAAACAATTCATGTTGTGAGAAGAAAATGTAAAAAAACCCCAAAAATCCTAGTTAGTGTCTTTATAAGTATTAAAGAAGAGATTATACCCATAAAACAAGCAGCGCCAGGGGCGCCGGGTGGCTCAGTGGGTTAAAGCCTCTGCCTTCGTCTCAGGTCATGATCCCAGGTTTCTGGGATCGAGCCCCACGTCGGGCTCTCTGCTCAGCGGGGAGCCTGCTTCCCTTCCTCCCTCTCTGCCCACTTGTGATCTCTGTATGTCAAATAAATAAATAAAATCTTAAAAAAAAAAAAAGCTGTTAGGCAATAAGAGTGGTTAGAAACTTAAGTATTCAGCAGATATGATAAATACTAGAAAGGACATGGTTGAAAAACCAACCGGCAATGTAAAAGACAAATAATAAGTGAACTAAAGAGAAATATGATAGAAAATTTAAAGGATGTGATAGATTTAGCAGGTATAGCATTAGTAGAAATTCTATAAAGGAGCAGAATCTGGAAAGGAGAAAAAAAATAATGGAAGACAGTTTTCTTGAGCTAAAGAAAAGAGCCTTCAGACAAAGAATCCCTGAAGAACCAAGAAGAAAAAAAATTTAAAAGATGCACCTGGAAACATTCCGATAATACTTGCTAAACTCAAGGATAAAAAGGAAATCCTAAAAGCTTTCAGATAGAAGCAAAAGATCTTTACAAAGGAACAAGAATCAGCTCAGACATCTTACCCACAATAGTGGGCTATATGAGACAAAGGAAAATTCTTTACAAGTATAAGATAAACTGACTTTGAACTTAGAATCTATACCCACCCACATAATCAAGTGAAGGTAGGATAGACAGATTGTCAAAATGAAGACATTAAGTTTGTGACCAATGGACATCATATAAAGAAAATTGAGACTGTACTCCAGGAAAAAAATTTTGCTTTTTACAAAGATGATTGCAGAAGATACTGGAAATAGTAATAATTTGTAGGTCCCAAGAGACACATTTCTAGGCTGTTATTCTAACTTGATCCTACTCTGAAAATTGTAATATTCATTTAAATTACATTACAATCCACATAGCCATTCGCAGAGAATAGTTCTTGGTCTTAAGGAAAGAGAAAATTCCGAGTATGTTCAGATTTTAGTGTGATATATAAATGAATGGCAAATGGGACTACCATAACAAAGTACCACAGAGTGGACAGCTTAAAGAAGAGAAATTCATTTGCTCACTATTCTGGAGGCAAAAAGTATAAGGTCAGTGTGTCAGCAGTGTTGATTTTTTGGGGGACTCTCTTGGCTTATAGATGGCTGTCTTCTCCCTGTGTCTTCCCATTGTCTTTTCTCTGTGTGTGTCTGTGTTCAAATTCCTCCTCTTATAAGGATACCAGTTATATTGGGTTAGAGCCTACTCTAATGACCTCATTTTAATTTAATTACCTCTAGAAAGGTTTATCTTCAAATGCAGTCACATTCTGAGGTACTGGGGGTTAGGGCTTCAACATATAGGGACACTGGAATTTTTCAGGGACACAGTTCAGCTCACTTAAGTGATTAGAAGACATTACCATTTCAAACTTACTATTTATTTAGAGGAAATAAATTCACAACAATTTGAAATGAGAAATTAGTGAAGAGTTTTAATGACACTGATAATGCCATTAATTGTTTAAAATTTTTTATTATTTTAAATTAATTCCCTCAAGTATGTATTTCAGCAATATATTCATTATCACTATTAGTCTATATTACCTAAAGACCAAAATATTACAACTTTAAATATTAAACTGTTCAGAATGTCTTCAAACAAACCATGAAGAGTCATCTGTTTTCCACTGCTTGATTTTCCTTACCTTTTTACGTATGTTATCAGACACGTTTAAAACCATATCCAGGGGCACCTGGGTGGCTCAGTGGGTTAAAGCCTCTGCCTTTGGCTCAGGTCATGACCCCGGGGTCCTGGGATCGAGCCCCACATGGGGCTCTCTACTCAGCAGGGAGCCTGCTTCCCCCTCTCCCTCTCTGCCTGCCTCTCTGCCTACTTGTAATCTCTGTCAAATAAATAAAATCTTTTTTTTTTTTTAAGGTAGACTTACTTTTTTTTTTTTAAAGATTTTATTTATTTATTTGTTAGAGAGCGCGCGCAAGCACAAGCAGACGGAGAGGCAGGCAGAGGCGGAGGGAGAAGCAGGCTCCCTGCCGAGCAAGGAGCCCGATGTGGGACTCGATCCCAGGACGCTGGGATCATGACCTGAGCCGAAGGCAGCCGCTTAACCAACTGAGCCACCCAGGCGTCCCTAAATAAATAAAATCTTAAAAAAATATATCCAAATAGTATGACAGAATATAATTAACATTTCCAGTGTTAAGAACCAGAGAGGCATGACTTGCTAAGATCACAGAGTTAGAAAGAAGCAGATTTGGGACTTTGAATCCAAATCTGTCTGAGGCCATGGCTCATTCCTTTCATTAGTGTACAAGGTTGCATAGTGTCCCATAAGTTCATGCCCACTTAGAACCTCAGAATTGATCTTATTTGGAAATAAGTTCTTTGGAGATGTAATTAAGGCAAGGATTGAGATGAGAGCATACTAGAGTAGGGTAGGCACTAAACCCAGTGCCAGGGTCCTTCGAAGAAATAGAAAATGACACCCAGGGACACACAGAGAAGGCCATGGAGGCATAGATTGTAGTTATTCTAGTTAAGTTACAGAAAGGGTGTCAACAGCCACCACAAACTAGAAGAGGTAAAGAAAGATTCTTTCCTAGAGCTTTCAGTGGCAATGTGGCCCTGCTGACACCTTGATTTCAGACTTCTGGCCCCTAGAACGGTGAGAACCAAGTTCTGTTGTTTTAAGTCACCAAGTTTGTAGTGATTTATTGCAGCAGCCTTATGGGCAGTTACTTCCACTGCTTTCAATTCTTTTGGGTATATATATATAAGAGTGGAATTGCTGGGTTATTGGAAATTTTATGTTTAACCTTTTGAGGAACCACCAAACTGTTTTCCACAGCAGACTCACCTCTATACGTTTTCACATTCCCACCATCAAAGCACTAGGGTTTCAATTTGTCTATATCCTTGCCGACACTTTTTATTTTGTGTATCTTAAAAAATTATAGCCATCCAAGTAGATGTGAACTGATATCTTCATTTTCTTAGCTGTTTTTGTGTCAAAACTATTAATTAATTTCAATTAGGCAACAAAGTTAAAGTAACATTTTGATAACCAGTGGATCAAAGTTAAGGTGGTTTTTAAGATGGGGCGCCTGGGTGACTCAGGTGTTAAATGTCTGCCTTCAGCTCAGGTCATGATCCCAAGGTCCTGGGATGGAGGCCCACATTGGGCTCCCTGCTCAGCGGGAAGCCTGCTCCTCCCTCTCCCACACCTCCTGTTTGTGCTCCCTCCCTCGCTCTCTCTCTCTCTGACAAATGAATAAATAAAATATTTTTAAAAGTGGTTTTAAAGATAACTTTGTTTATCAAAATACTAGCTTCTGTATCTCCACTGATTCACTGAGAAATCACATATCCAGACTCCCCACCGTGTTAGAAATGTGTTCTCCCAATGGCAGTCCACTCTAACCATGCTGATGCTGCTACACCTCTAATTCCATAATTCCATAGGGTGCTCCAATAACAAGAAAGCACCAACATGTCCCATCAGTTTTACTTCTAGGTGACCCCAACCTAATTCTAGTAGAGTAAGAAAAAAAAATACCAGCTTACCTTATTGGGAGAGATATTGCAGCAGTTCACTAGAAGGAAAAGCTACAGGAAGTAGAGACTCGGGACTAGAAATTAAGATTAGGTGCTGGCAAGAGAGCACTTGATCTTTGCTTTCTCCACATGGTTGTCTTTCATTCTCTCCTACTGCAAAATAGGTAGATGGCCAGTTCTAGTTTTACACTCTTTCACATGCTGTGAAGCAGAAGACTAGTTTTCTCAGTATCTCTATCAGAAAAGTCCTGGAGATTATTCTGCTTTGCTCACTCCCTGTGACCTGCCCCCATTGCTGTGGTGGAGGATGGCTTTGAGGAATCGTGGGATGGTCAGTTTTATCTGTTAACTTGACTAAGCTAAGTAATAACTAGATAAGGTGGTATAATATTTCTGGCGTTTCTGTGAAGGTGTTTCTGAAAGCAATTAGCATTTGGTGAAATGCATAGACAGATGGTCCTCTCTCCAATGTGAGTGGGCACCTTTGAGGATCCACATAGAACAAAAAGGCTAAGGAAGGGAAAATTCTCTGCTTGGGCTGAGACATCCATCTTCTCCCAGTTTTGGACATTGATGTTCCTGGTTCTCATGATTTTGGACTCAGATTGTAACTTACACTATCAACTCCCTGATTCTCAAGACTTGAGACTTGGAATGACACACCACGGGCTTTCCTGGTTCCCCAGCTTACAGATGGCTGATTGTGAGACTTCTCAGCCTCCATAATTGCAAGAGCCAATTCCTGTAATAAACTCTATATCTACATATATCCTATTGGTTATGTTTCTCTGGAGAACGCGGATTAACACAAATAGCATGCAAAAATGTACATGGGGAGAAAACAACACTTTAGTTGTCTTATTCTGTTTAGGCTACTGTAACAAAAATACCATGGACTGGGTGGCTGTTTGAAATTTATTCCTCACAGTTCTGGAGGCAAGAAAGTTCAAGATTAATGCACCACCAGTTTCAGTATCTGGTGAGGTCCCACTTCCTGGTTTGCAATAGAGTTCAGCTTCCTGTGGTGTCCTCACATGGAAAGGGAATGGAGGAGGGGAAGCAAGCTCCCCACTGTCTCTTTATATAAGAGCACTAATTCTTTTTTTTTTTTTTTTTAATTAATTTATTTGTCAGAGAGAGAGGGAGAGAGAGCAGACGAGCACAGGCAGACAGAGTGGCAGGCAGAGGCGGAGGGAGAAGCAGGCTCCCTGCCGAGCAAGGAGCCTGATGCGGGACGCGATCCCAGGACGCCTGGATCATGGCCTGAGCCGAAGGCAGCCGCTTAACCAACTGAGCCACCCAGGCGTCCCAAGAGCACTAATTCTATCATGAGGGCTCCACTCATGGCTTAATTACCTCCCAAAGGCCTCACCTCCAAATAGCAACACATTGAGAATTAGGATTTCAACATATGAATTTTGGAGGGATACAAACATTCATTCTACAATAAAAGTGGACATCATGAAAATTAAAAACTTTTGGGCTTCAATGAACATAATTAATAAAAAGAAAAGACTCATAGAATAGGAGAAAATATTTGTAAACTGCAAGTCTGATAAGACTAGTATCTTTGAGGGGACTCCTGGGTGGCTCAGTCAGGTAAGCATCTGCCTTTGGCTCAGGTCATGATCCTGGGGTCCTGGGATCGAGCCCCACATCGGGCTCCTTGCTCAGTGGGAGTCCGCTTCTCTCTCTCTCTCCCTCCCCCTGCTCATGCTCTGTCTCTCAAATAAATAAGAATATATAAAAAAAGACTTGTATCTTTGCTATATAAAGTACTTCTGCAATTGAATAATAAAGAGACATAATCCAATTTAAAAATGGGCAAATAATTTGAAGAGATATTTCCCCAAAGATGTTATACAAATGACCGATTAATCACATGAAAAGATGCTCAACAACATTAACCATTAAAGAAATTTGAATTGAAACAAATATACCTCACACCCATTAAGATGGCTAATATAAAAAAGACAGATAAAGACATGTGTTGGAAAGGATTTGGAGAAATTGGACCTCTCATGCACTACTGGTGGAAATGAAAAATGATCTAGGTGCTTGGAGCACAGTCTGATAGGTCTTTAAATAGTTGAACCTATGTTACCATATGATCCATCAATGCTACTCCTGTTATATACTCAATAAAAATAAAAATATATATTCATGTAAAAACTTAAATGTAGATGTTCATAGCAGCATATTCATAATAACCCCAAGGTGGAAAAAACCCTAATTGTATCAGTTGATGAGTGGTTATGTGAAATCTGTGATATCCATACAATGGTATATTATTTGGCCATAAAAATGAATGAAGTACTGATTCATGCTACGATTGGGATAAACCTTGAAAATATGCCAAGTGAAAGAAGCCTGTCACAAAAGACCGCATGATTTTGTTTATATAAAAAGTCTAGAAAAGGTAAATCTGTAGACAGTTTAGTGATTGCCTAGGGGTGGGGTGGGGGGAAGAGGAACTGGAGGGTCATGGCTAACGGGTATGGATTTTCTTTAGGCAGTGGTTGAAAATGTTCTAAAACTTATGGTACTGATGATGCCTGATGCACAACTCTGAATATACTAAGAGTTACTGCCACTTTTTTCATGGAATATCATTTTTACCTGAATGACTGATAGACAAAGTATTGTTATTCGGAGTGGGTATTTGGCAGACATTTAAAAAAATCAATTAAATGAGCCTATAACATCATGAAAAACAACTAACAGTAATTTTTTCTGGTGATAAATTTGAGATTTCAAGTGAAAATTAGAATTTCCTTTGAAGACTCGGAGACTTGTATCTGCCATCTTGAAATTCACTGCTTCCTAAATAAACGTGAGTTTTGGATATGGTATAGTGAAAAGTGACAACACTGGAAGATTTACATCTACATCTACATCTACTGCGTCAGTGACCCAATATATGTATATTTTTAAAGATTTTATTTATTGTCTTATTTTAAGAGATAGGGAGAGACAGCACAAGTGGGGATAGGAGCAGAGGGAGAGGGACAAGAAGACTGCACTAAGTACAGAGCCCAATGTAGGGCTCAATTCCATGACCCTGAGATCATGACCTAAGCCAAAATCAAGAGTCTGACGCTTAACCAGCTGAGCCACCCAGGCACCACAGTTAAACATTATTTTTAAGTGAGCCATGTGTGATGCAAAATCACATGGGTAAAAGATCCATTCAAAGTGTGAGAGAGACCAGTGGATTATAACATAATGTAGTTCAAAAAGTTCACTAATTTGGGCACCTGGAGTGGCTCAGTCAGTTAAGCATCTGCCTTTGGCTCAGGTCATGATCCCAGGGTCCTGGAATCAAGCCAGCATCAGGCTCCTTGCTCCACGGGGAGCCTGCTTCTCTCTCTCTCTCTCTCTGCTTGCTGTTCTCCCTGCTTGTGCTCTCTCTGTCAAATAGATAAATAAAAATCTTTTAAAAAATGTTCACTAATGTTGCATTTCAGATGTAACATTGCAACTAACATTTAAGATACTGCCATTTACCAAATTTGGGCATACTATCAAAGAAGAATATACAGTATAATTCGAAAAGGCTATGAAATACTTCTCCCCTTTCAACTACATATCTGTGATCAGATTTTCTTGGTGTACTTCAACCAAAACAACATATTGTAACACATTAAATGCAGAAACAGAGATGAGAATCCAACTGTCTTCTATTATTATGGATGCATATTTGTGTCTGCCCCCAAATTCCTATGTTGAAACCCTAAACCCCAATGGGATGGTATATGGAGTCTGTAGGAGGTAATTAGGTTATGAAGATGAGCTCTCATGATGGAATTAGTGACTTTTAAAAACAGATAGGACAGAGTTCTCTCTCCCTCCCCCCACTCCCCCCATTTGTCCTTGCCTAGTGAGACATAGTAAGCAGGTAATCAATCATCTGCAAATCAGGACTAGGTCACAAAGCACTGAATCTGCTTACTGTTGATGCCTTAATCTTGGCCTTCTCAGCCTCCAAAACTGTGAAGAATAAATTTCTATTCTTTAAGTCACCAGTCTGTGGTATTTTTGCTATAGCATGAACCCTTTCTGAAAATTTAGTTTTTTTCCCTATGAAATATGTGTTATGTTAACATATAATGAGTTTATCATTATTTTAAAAATAACATAATTAATTTGGAAATAAGCATTTATAATTGTCTTAATTTCTAATACATTAAATATTAATAGATACAACCCATGCAAAAACTCTTTGGGGTCATTAAATTTTTCAAGAGTATAAAGGGAACTTAAGGTCTTGAGTAGAGAGAATGCAGGTTGTATGAGGCCTTCACTCCACAGAAGGAGAGAAGGGCCCCTTTTTCAGTTCAGGTAGGAGCCTGCATGGGGAAGAGAAGAAAGAGTTGTAGAATGGAGATAGGTGTAGGACTTACTCCCTGTGCCTACCTCAGGGTGTGCACCTTGGTTTGAGGGAAGAAAGACAAGTCAGAAAAGTTTGGGGAATTGCAGAGCAGAGCACTTTTGTGCCTGGTTCTCTATCAGAGAAGCTGAGGCAGAAGTCCTACAGTGCTTCCCTCCGATGTCAAGTGGTTGTGAGGGTTTACCCTCCTCGATTCCCTGAAGTCTGTGAGTGGAATGAAGAAGATGACAATGGTTCATATGTCCTTTTGGGGTATGTGGAATGCATCAAGAAGAGTGGGACCAACTTGCTTGCAGGTAAATAGTCCAAAGCTAGGGGCCCGTGCGGGTCGTGGGAACATCACAGAGAACCAGCGTCATCAATGAGGATTAGGGCAAAAGCAGGTCACCAGTGGTGATGTTGGCGATGTTGAGAGAATAGTTAAACCTCAGACACTTCAGCTGAAAGACGGATACTCACAAATGCGACCAAGGTGAGGTGCTGGGATACCTCAGAGATCAACATGGGAAGAGATGCCTCTCCCTTGTTATATAAACTTATCCTACACTGAGAGAGGGAAAACCCCAAACCTGGGAGAACCAAAGAGACTGAGCTAAATTGGAATTAGGTTTTTGTTTTTAATATAGAAGTTACTGTGAATGGGTAACTTTTTTTTTTCCTGTTATTGAGTGGAAATGAAGGCCTTTGAGCAAATTAGGTTTATTTATATAAGAATAAAGAAAGTTATGTCTGAGGTGTGACTCATTTCTCCACTAAATCTTTATTCCTATGGTAGGTCTGCGTATCCTTAATGTTGTATCCCTAGAATTTAAGCTTATGTTTGGTCACTCAATAAATAAATTGTTAATTGAATGAAGAGTAAACTGATTTGGAGATCTTGGTTCTGTTTTATATTTGTCCTCCTTATATACAAATGTTTATGAACCAACCAGGCCACACTGAGCCCAAAGCCCCTTGGCATTCAAGCCAAATTTCTGCTCAAGCCACACCCTGGCTTCTTAGGATGCTCCGGGTCAAAGTTCACATCCTTAGCATGGCCATTCCCCACACCAGCTCTCCTCTTGATCTCCTATACCTCTCCCCTCCTCTCACTCCATTCCAGCTACACTGGCTTCTCTGCACCTAGAATCTATAAGGCATGCTCTACTCTGAGCAGCTTCCCCTAGATGCCCACGCAGCTAATCCCCTCACACCTTTCTAGTCTTTGTTGAAATGCCACCTACTCCTGGAAATCTTCCTGTTTAAAATTGCAGCCTACCTGACCCCGACCGGGGACCCCTTTCCATCGTCATTTATTCCCATAACACCTTGCACTTTCTAATTCATAATATTTATTTATCTTGCTTATGGTCTGCCATTCCTTACTAAAATGCTCAATGAGGACAAGAATATGCATTTCAAAGGTTTATTTTACTGCAAGAATGTTGCTTGGCATAAAGTAGGCCCTCAATACACATTTGTTGAATTTATTGAGTTGAACCGAGTACCCATTGTTTGGAATTCCATTCCTCGAAGTCTCTCTGAATCCCCAGTCTTCTGGCACACAGCCCCGTCCAGCTCCCCTGAGCTGCGTACTTTGTCCTCCTATTTTGACATTTGGCTTTCACCAATCCCTGCAGCTATTTAAGGAGTTTATCTAGAAGTCTTATCTACCTTCCTCAACACAGCTTCATTTTTATTCTCTGTTGGATCATCTGTTTTCTGAGAAAAGCCTTTATTTCCTCATGTCCCTGTCATTCCTCACAGCCCTCACCCCAGCCACACATCCAGGACATTGTTGGCAGCCTTGTCTTGCCTTGTCTGTTATGTAATCTGACTGTCAAACAGGTTTCACTCACTACCAATGTGAGCATATTGAATTCTTCCAGTTACATTGCAAGGACGCTTAGCCCCCTGGATTGAGGCCTTTCTGTACACATATTTATGGTTTGTTTTTTTTTTTTCCCATGATGAGTGGGAAGTATAGGGGGTTGGTGAGGAAAGATGGGAATTAGGCAGGTGAATCCAGGATCTCCCAAAGACAGCACACCTTTTTTTTGGCGTTTAAAGCCCTCACAGGGATTTTTGAAATCCACTGCTTTAATTTATGGAAATGATTAAACACAACTTTCTAGCTATCAAGTTCTTTCCAAGGTCACCAAGAAGTAAGTGGTAGAGCTGAGAATGGAACCCCAGGCTTTCTATTTCTCAAACTAGTACTCTTTCTATTCTATCAGGCTACTCCCCGCCAAAAAAGAATATTTCAGAGGAATCCTTTGCCTTCTTCGACATCACCATTTCGCCCTCTCCTCTCTTCATTCATTTCTCCTATTTTGATTGAGTGGAGTTTATGAATTTGGATAATGCCCTGGTCTTTAGGTTTAACCTGAAGACACCATTGTAGGGAGTCATAGGTGGAACCAAAATGCATATGTTTTATCTGATTTCTAGTTCACTGCTTTCTCCACTGGAATGCATTATTTTTCTGTGTGGCATTGAGGTTAATTATCAATTCCCAGTTATAACCTGTGGAGTAAATGTGCAATATCAGGTTAAAATAGGGTGGTATTTTGTAGAAAGTTTGTAAAAATGATTTGAATACGTTCCCATATAAATATTACTAGATTCTTGGTAACACGGGGAGTCTGCTGTTACATCACTGTCCTAAACTGAATAGGAGTGAACTTGAAATTATTCATATTTTTCTCTTTAAAAATTATTTTATTGGGGGTGCCTGGGTGGCTCAGTGGGTTAAAGCCTCTGCCTTCAGCTCAGGTCATGATCCCAGGGTCCTGGGATCAAGCCCCACTCCCTGCTCAGAGGGGAGCCTGCTTCCCTTCCTCTCTCTCTGCCTGCCTCTCTGCATACTTGTGATCTCTATCAAATAAATAAGTAAAAAATCTTAAAAAAAAAATTTTTTTTTAAAGATTTTTATTTATTTATTTGACAGACAGAGATCATAAGTAGGCAGAGAAGCAGGCAGAGAGGGAGAGGGGAAAGCAGGCTCCCTGCCGAGCAGAGAGCCCGATGCGGGGCTCGATCCCAGGACACTGGGATCATGACCTGAGCCGAAGGCAGAGACTTAACCCACTGAGCCACCCAGGTGCCCCTAAATAAGTAAAAAATCTTTAAAAAATTATTTTATTTTTGTTTTCTTAGTTTCAAGTGTTCATATGATTCAACAAGTCTATACATTATTCACTATTCATTGAAGTAAGTGTATTCTTTTTTTTTTTTAAAGATTTTTATTTATTTATTTGACAGAGATCACAAGCAGGCAGAGAGGTAGGCAGAGAGAGAGGAAGGGAAGCAGGCTCCCCGCAGAGCAGAGAGCCCGATGCAGGGCTCGATCCCAGGACCCTGAGATCATGACCCAAGCGGAAGGCAGAGGCTTCAACCTACTGAGCCACCCAGACACCCCAAAATAAGTGTATTCTTGATCCCCTTTATCTATTTCACACATCCTGCCACCCACTTTCCCCTCTTGTAAATACCAGTTTGTTCTATTTAAAATCTGTTTTTTTGTTTGTCTTTTTTATCTTTGTTCATTTGTTTTGTTTTTAAATTCCACATATGAGTGAGATTGTTTAGTATTTGTCTTTCTCTGACTGACTTATTTCACTTAGCATAATACTCTCTAATTCTATCCACATCCTTGCAAATGGCACATTCTTTTTTTATGGCTAAGTATGGCTAAGTATATTCCACTGCGTGTGTGTGTGTGTGTGTGTGTGTGTGTGTGTGTACACATCTCATCTTCTTTATCCATTCATCTATGAATGGGCCTTTGGGTTGTTTTCATAACTTGGCTATTGTAAATAATGCTGCAGTAAACTTAGGGGTGCCTGTAGCTTTTCAAATTAGTCTTTTCATTTTCTTTGGGTAAATACCCAGTAGCGGAATTACTGGATCATATGGTAATTCTATTTTTAACTTTTTGAGGAACCTCCTTTTCCACAGTGTCTCTACCAATTTGCATTCCCACCAACAGTGCTTGAGGGTTCCTTTTTCGCCATACCCTCGCCAACACGTGTTCTTGTCTTTTTGAATTTAGCCATTCTGACAGGTGTAAGGTAATATCTCACTGCAGTTTTGGTTTGCATTTCCCTGATGATGGATGATGTTGAGCATCTTTTCATGTGTCTGTTAGCCATCTGGATGTCTTCTTTGGAAAAATGTCTATTCATTTGATTTGGATTTTTTGTGTGTGTGTTGAGTTGTGTAAGTTCTTCATATTTTTTGGATATTAACCCCTTATTGGATATTGGATAATTTGCAAATATCTTTTCCCATTTAGTAGGTTGCCTTTTTGTCTTGTTGATGGTTTCCTTCACTGCGCAAAAACATTTTATTTGGTATAGTTCTAATAGTTTAATTTTACTCCCCGCCCCCTCCTTGACTGAGGAGACATATCTAGAAAATGTTGCTATGACTGATATCAAAGAAATTACTGTCTATGTTTTCTTCTAAGGGTTTTGGTTTCAGGTTTCACATTTAGGTCTTTGATCCATTTTGAGTTTATTTTTTGCGTATGGCATAAGAAAATGGTCGTTTCACTCTTGCATGTTGCTGTCCAGTTTTCCCAGCACCATTTGTTGAATGTTTTTCCCCATTGTATATTTTTGCCTCCTTTGTCATACGTTAATTGACCATGTAAGGGTGGGTTTATATCTGAGCTCTCTGTTCTACTGATCTATGTGTCTATCTTTGTGCCAGTATCATACTGTTTTGAGTACTACAGATTTGTAGTGCATCTTGAAATCTGGCATTGATACTACCAGCTTTGTCCTCAAGATTTTTTGACTATTTGGGCTCTTTTACAGTTCCATACAGACTTTAGGATTATTTATTTCAGTTTTGTGAAAAACACTGGTGATATTTTGATGGGACTGCATCAAATCTATAAATTGCTTTAGATAATATGGACATTTTAACAATATTGTTTCTTCCATAAGCATAGGATATCTTTCCATTTGTGTCATCTTCAATTTCTGTCATTAATGTTTTATAGTTTTGAAGTACCGATCTTTAACCTCATTGGCTAAGTTTACTCTTAGATATTTTATTATTTTCGGTCCAGTTGTAAATGGGATTGTTTGCTTAATTTCTTTTTGCTAATTCATTATTAGTGTATAGAAATACAACAGATTTCTCTATATTAATTTTGTAACTTGTGACCTTACTAAATTCATTAATCAAGTCTAGTTTTTTGGTGGAGTCTTTAGGGTTCTATCATCTGCAAATAGTGAAAGTTTTACCTTCTTCTTACCAGTTTGAATGCTTTTTTTTTTTTTTTTCTTATTTGATTGTTGTGGGTAGGACTTCCAGTACTATGTTGAATAAAATTGGTAAGAGTGGGCATCTGTGTCTTGTTCTTAATCTTGGTGGAAAAGCTCGCAGTTTTTCACCACTGAATATGATTTTAGCTATGGATTTTTCATATATGGACTTTATTGTGTTGAAGTACATTCCCTCTAAAACCTACTTTGTTGAGGTTTTTTATTTTTTATTATTTATTTATTTATTTTTAAAAAAGATTTTATTTATTTATTTGTTATATATAGAGAGAGAGCAAGCACAGGCAGACAGAGTGGTAGGCAGAGGCAGAGGGAGAAGCAGGCTCCCTGCCGAGCAAGGAGCCTGATGTGGGACTCGATCCCAGGATGCTGGGATCATGACCTGAGCCGAAGGCAGCTGCTTAACCAACTGAGCCACCCAGGTGTCCCTGTTGAAGAATTTTTAAAACAAATTTGGGGGAGTCTATGGACAAGAATTTGACAGCACTATTGTGGGTGCATCATAAGAAAAACAAATACAGAATCTATAATTGCATGAATTTATGTTTGGGTTGTGTTGTGTTTCTCTGATTATACCATCACTTGAATAGTCCCTTAGCAAATATCTTTTCCTAAAACAAAATAAGATCACAATTAAAAACCTGATAATTCATTTTTGCATAAAGTGGGGGAATTTTAGTTGTCCATCTAAGCCATAATACTGGTGTGATAAACAAGCTTCACTGTCTGAACTGATTTTAAAGGGACAGGGTGATATAATTCTTAAATTCTAATTCCCAGCTTTACTACAACATTTATGGGTATGAAGTCATCAATGTACAGCAAAAAGCAGGAAAAAATGGATTTATTCTTAAAAAAAAAAGATCAAATTTTAGTTTGAATTAACAAACTAAAATCAAAGGCAATTCAGAACTAAAAGAACAAATATACAAGTTTATCAGAAAGTTTATGGACTCATGTTACTAGTTTTTCAGAACTCTAGCAGAAAATAAGGTATTAAGGTATACCACATGCTAACTATGACTTTCAAC
>ML110575.1:36678-51951 GCA_003697995.1 Taxidea taxus jeffersonii
GAGGTTTTTTTAAAAAAATATTTTTAGGGATGCCTGAGTGGCTCAGTTGGTTAAGTGGCTGCCTTCGGCTCAGGTCATGATCCCAGCGTCCTGGGATCGAGTCCTGCATCGGGCTCCTTGCTCAACAGGGAGCCTGCTTCTCCCTCTGCCTCTGCCTGCCACTCTGTCTGCCTGTGCTCACTCTCTCTGACAAATAAATAAATAAAATCTTTAAAAAAATAAATATTTTTATTACCATATAATATATTATTTGCCCCAAGAGTACAGGTCTGTGAATCATCAGGCTTACACTTTTCACAGCACTCACCATAGCATATACCCTCCCCAATGTCCTAACCCAACCACCCTCTCCATACACCCCCACCCCCACAGCAACTCTCTGTTTCCTGAGATTAAGAGTCTCTTCTGGTTTCTCTCCCTCCTGATCCAACCTTGCTTCATTTTTTCCTTCCCTACCCCCCATAACCCTCGCCATGCCTCTCAACTTCCTCATATCAGAGAGATCATATGATAATTGTCTTTCTTTGATTGACTTATTTTGCTCAGCATAATACCCTCTACTTCCATCCATGTCGTTGCAAATGGCAAGATTTCATTTCTTTTGATGGCTGCATAGTATGTGCATATATATATATATACATATATATATATATGGGCTGCATAGGTGGTGTGCATATATATATACACCACCTCTTTTTTATCCATTTATCTGTTGATGGACATCTAGGTTCTTTCGATAGTTTGGCTATTGTGGACATTGCTGTTATAAATATTGGGTGCACATGCCCCTGCAGATCACTACATTTGTGTCTTTAGGGTAAATACCAGTAGTGAAATTGCTGGGTTATAGGGTAGCTCTATTTTTAATATTTTTGAGGAACTTCCATGCTCTTTTCTGGAGTGGCTGCACCAACTTGTGGGAATCCACAGTGGAAATCCACAATCCAACAGTGTAGGAGAGTTCCCTTTCTCCACATCCTCGCCAGCATCTGTCGTTAATTTTAGCCATTCTGACTGGTGTGAGGTGGTGTCTCATTGTGGCTTTGATTTGTATTTCCCTGATGCGAAGGGATGTGGAGCACTTTTTCATATGTCTCTTGGCCATCTGGATGTCTTCTTTGCAGAAATATCTTTTCATGTCTTCTGCTCCTTTCTTGATTGGATTATTTGTTCTTTGGGTATCGAGTTTGAGAAGTTCTTTATAGATTTTGGATACTAGCCCTTTATTTGATATGTCATTTGTGAATATCTTCTCCCATTCTGTTGGTTGTCTTTTGGTTTTGTTGACTGTTTCCTTTGCTGCACAAAAGCTTTTGATCTTGATGAAGTCCCAATAGTTCATTTTTGCCATTGCTTCCTTTGCCTTTGGCAATGTTTCTAGGACGAAGTTGCTGCCTGTGTTCTCCTCAAGGATTTTGATGGATTCCTATCTCACATTGAGTTCCTTCATCCATTTTGAGTCTATTTATGTGTGTAGTGTAAGGAAATGGTCTAGTTTCATTTTTCTGCATATGGCTGTCAAATTTTCCCAACATCATTTGTCGAAGACGCTGTCTTTTTTCCATTGGATATTCTTTCCTGCTTTGTCGAAGATTGGTTGACCATAGAGTTGAGGGTCTATTTCTAGGCTCTCTATTCTGTTCCATTGATCTATGTGTCTGTTTTTGTGCAAGTGCCATACTGTCTTGATGATGACAGCTTTGTAATAGAGCTTTTTCAACATTCCTCTGCCTATTTGGGATCTTTTCTGGTTCAATAGAAATTTTAGGATTATTTGTTCCAGTTCGTTGAAAAAAATTGATGGTATTTTGATAGAGATTGCATTAAATGTGTAGATTGCCTTAGGTAGCATAGACATTTTCACAATATTTGTTCTTCCAATGCATGAGCATGGAACATTTTTCCATTTCTTTGTGTCTTCCTCAATTTCTTTCATGAGTACTTTATAGTTTTCTGAGTACAGATTCTTTGCTTCTTTGGTTAGGTTTATTCCTAGGTATCTTATGGTTTTGGGTGCAATTGTAAATAAGATCGACTCCTTAATTCCTCTTTCCTCTGTCTTGCTGTTGGTGTATAGAAGTGCAACTGATTTCTGTGTATTGCTTTTATATCCTGACACTTTACTGAATTCCTGCATGAGTATTGGCATTTTAAAGTGGAGTCTTTTGGGTTTTCCATGCAAAGTATCATATCATCTGCAAAGACTGAGAGTTTGACTTCTTTGCTGATTCAGATGTCTTTTATTTATTTATTTTTGTTGTCTGATTGCTGAGGCTAGGACTTCTAGTACTATGTTGAATAGCAGTGGTGATAGTGGACATTCCTCCTGTGTTCCTGACCTTAGGGGAAAAGCTCTCAGTTTTCCCCCATTGAGAATGGTATTAGCTGTGGGTTTTTCATAGATGGCTTTGATGGTATTAAGGTATGTCCCCTCTATCCTTACACTTTGAAGACTTTGGTCAGGAAAGGATGCTGTACTTTGTCAAATGCTTTTTCAGCATCTTTTGAGAGTATCATATGGTTCTTGTTCTTTCTTTTATTAATGTATTGTATCACATTGATTGATTTGCAGATGTTGAACCATCCTTGCAGCCGAGGAATAAATACCACTTGGTCATGGTGAAAAATCCTTTTAATGTACTGTTGGATCCTATTGGCTTGTATTTTGATGAGAATTTTTGCATCTGTGTTCATCAAGTATATTGGTCTGTAATTCTCCTTTTTAATGGGGTCTTTGTCTGGTTTTGGGTTCAGGGTAATGCTGGCCTCATAAAATGAGTTTAGAAGTTTCCCTTCCATTTCTATTTTTTGGAACAGTTGCAGGATAATAGATATTAATTCTTCTTTAAATGTTTGGTAGAGGGACGCCTGGGTGGCTCAGTTGGTTGGGCGGCTGCCTTCGGCTCAGGTCATGATCCCAGCGTCCTGGGATAGAGTCCCGCATAGGGCTCCTTGCTTGGCGGGGAGCCTACTTCTCCCTTTGCCTCTGCCTGCCACTCTGTCTGCCTGTGATCGCTCTCTCTCTCTCTCTCTCTCTCTAACAAATAAATAAATAAAATCTTTTAAAAAAAATGTTTGGTAGAATTCCCCTGGGAAGCCATCTGGCCCTAGGCTCTGGTTTGTTGTGAGATTTTTGATGACTGCTTCTATCTCCTTACTGGTTATGGGTCTGTTCACGTTTTCTGATTGTTCCTGGTTCAGTTTTGGTAGTTTATATGTCTTTGGGAATGCATCCATTTTTTCCAGACTGTCAAATTTGCTGGCGTATATTTGCTCATAATATGTTCTTATACTTGTTTGTATTTCTTTGATGTTGATTGTGATTTCTCCTCTTTCATTCATGATTTTATTAATTTGGGTCATTTCTCTTTTCTTTTTGATAAGTCTGGCTAGGGGTTTATCAATTTTATTAATTCTTTCAAAGAACCAGCTCCTGATTTTTTTGATTTGTTCTACTGTTCCTTTGGTCTCTATTTCATTGATTTCTGCTCTGATCTTTATGATTTCTCTTCTCCTGCTGGATTTAGGCTTTCTTTGCTGTTCTTTCTCTCACTACTTTAGGTGTAGGGTTAGGTTATGTACTTGAGAACTTTCTTGTTTCTTGAGAAAGGCTTGTTTTGCTATATACCTTCCTCTCAGGACCACCTTTGCTGTATCCCAAAGATTTTGAACAGTTGTGTTTTCACTTTCATTTGTTTCCATGAATTTTTTCAATTCTTTGATTTCCTGGTTGACCCATTCATTCTTTAGTAAGATGCTTGTTTGTCTCCATGTATTTAAGTTCTTTCCAACTTTCCTCTTGTGATTGAGTTCTAGCTTCAGAGTATTGTGGTCTGAAAATATGCAGGGAATGATCCCAATCTTTGGTACCAGTTGAGACCTGATTTGTGACCCAGGATGTGATCTATTCTGGAGAATGTTCCATGTGCACTAGAGAAGAATGTGTATTCTGTTGCTTTGGGATGGAATGATCTATATATATCTTGTAATATCCATCTGGTCCAGTGTGTCATTTAAAGCCTTTCATTTCCTTGTTGATCTTTTGCTTAGATGATCTGTCCATTTCAGTGAGGGGGAGGGCATTAAAATCCTCTACTATTATTGTATTGTTGCTGATGTGTTTCTTTGATTTTGTTATTCATTGGTTTATGTAATTGGCTGCTCCCATGTTAGTGGCATAGACATTTAAAGTTGTTAGATCTTCTTGTTGGACAGACTGTTTAAGTATGATATAGTATCCTTCTTCATCTCTTAATATAGTCTTTGGCTTAAGATCTAATTTATCTGATATAAGGGTTGCCACCCTAGCTTTCTTTTGATGTCCATTAGCATGGTAAATTGTTTTCCACCCCCTCACTTTAATATGGAGGTGTCTTTGCATCATGAGTTTCTTATAGACAGCATATCAATGAGTCTTTTTTTTTTTTTTTTTTGGTTTTGTTTTTGTTTTTAATCCATTCTGATACCCTGTGTTTTTTGATTGGGGCATTTAGCCCATTTACTTTCAGGATAACTATCGAAAGATATGAATTTGTGCCATTGTATTTCCTGTAAGGTGACTGTTGCTATATATTGTCTCTGGTCCATTCTGATCTACTACTTTTAGGATCTTTCTTTGCTTAGAGGACCCCTTTCAATATTTCCTGTAGGGCTGGTTTGGTGTTTGCAAATTCTTTTAATTTTTTTTTTTCCTGGAAGCTTTTTATCTTGCCTTCTACTTTCAATGACAGCCTAGCTGGATGTAGTATTCTTGGCTGCATATTTTTCTCTTTAGTGCTCTGAATATATCATGCCAGTCCTTTCTGGCCTGCTAGGTCTCTGTGGATAATTGTGCTGTCAATTTAATATTTCTACCATTGTATGTTACAGACCTCTTGTCCCAAGCTGCCTTCAGGATATTCTCTTTGTCACTAAGGCTTGTATGTTTTACTATTAAATGACAGGGTGTGGACCTGTTTTTATTGATTTTTTCTAATATTTATGTATTTGACAGACAGGGATCATGTAGGCAGAGAGGCAGGCCGAGAGAGAGGAAGGGAAGCAGGCTCCCTGCTGAGCAGAGAACCCGATGCAGGGCTCAATCCCAGGACCCTGGGATCATGACCTGAGCCGAAGGCAGAGGCTTTAACCCACTGAGCCACCCAGGCACCCCTGTTTTTATTGATTTTGAGGGGGATTCTCTGTGCCTCCTGGATTTTGATGCTTGCTCCCTTTGCCATATTAAGGAAATTCTGTACTATAATTTGCTCCAATATACCTTCTGCCCCCCTCTCTCTTTCTTCTTCTTTTGGAATTCCAATTATTCTAATATTATTTCATCTTATGGTATCACTTATCTCTTGAATTCTCCCCTTGTGGTCCAGTAGTTGTTTGTCTATCTTTTGCTCAGCTTCTTTATTCTCTGTCATTTGGTCTTCTATGTCACTAATGTTCTCTTCAGCCTCATTTAGCCTAGCAGTAAGAATCTCCATTTAAAAAAAAAATACATTTTTAAAAAAAGATTTTATTTATTTATTTGACAGAGAGAGAGAGATCACAAGTAGGCAGAGAGGCAGGCAGAGAAAGAGGGGGAAGCAGGCTCCCTGCTGAGCAAGGAGCCTGATGCAGGGCTTGATCCCAGAACCCTAAGATCATGACCTGAGCTGAAGGCAGAGGCTTAACCCACTCAGCCTCCCAGGTGCCCCAAGAGTCTCCAATTTTGATTGCACCTCATTAATAGCTTTTTTTATTTCAACCCAAAATTTTAAGGAAAAAAATGTGTATATACAAAAAATAAGGTTAAATACAATGAAGGGATAAAATATGACTATACCAATGAAAATTTTAAAAGATTTAAAAAAAAATGTATTGATAAAACAGTTAAAAAACATTAAAAGAGGAAAGAGGGAAAGTTAAAAAATAGAATAAGAAAATAAATTTTTTAAAATTTAACTTTGTAAGACTAAAGGATCATGAAAAAAAAAAAAAGCCATGAAGTCTATGTTGCTTTCCCCTAGCTCTGAAGCTCTGCAGTTCTTTTTGATCCATGAACTTGGTCTTGTCTGGATGTTCTTGCTGATATTCTGGGGGAGGGGCCATTGCAGTGATTCTCTAATGTCTTTGCCCCAGGTGGAATTGCACTGCCCTTGCCAGGGGCCAGGCTAAGTAATCTGCTCGGGTTCGCCCTCAGTAGCTTTTGTTCCCTGAACGCTTTCCATAGAGCTCTGGAGGACGGGAGTGAAAATGGCAGGCTCCCAATCTCTAGCCTGGAGGAGCTGAGAGCTCAGGGCCTCACTTCTCAGTGCACCCTTAGAGAAAAGCGGTCAATCCCTCTCATCTCCTTTGTCTCTGGCCACGCTCTGTGCTCAGCTGGCTTGAGACTAAGCATTTCTGTTTGTGGCACACAGCCCTGTTTGCAGTCTCCAAACACAGCAGACTCCTGTAGCATACTCCCATGCCACTCCTTCCAGAGAGGGAAGGAGGGGGTCTCTCAGGATCTGCCACTTGTGGGGTCCCTGCTTAGAGAGCAGCGGTCCGACTGTGTTTTGGATCATGGTTTAAGGTCACCCCAAGCTGAGAGCACACTCCTTGGCTCTGTCTCTGTAGCTGGCTTCCCTCCTCTAATACCTGTGAGCTCTGCTACATTCAGACACCCCCGGTCTTTCTGTGACCTGCAGGCCCTAAGTCCACACTGTCCCCGTGAGGGCTTCACCCCCACTTAGCCTCTGGAGCAACATCCCTCAGTGGAGCAGACTTCTAGAAGTTCTGATTTTTTTTTTAAAGATTTTATTTATTTATTTGACAGGCAGAGATCACAAGTAGGCAGAGAGGCAGGCAGAGAGAGAGGAGGAAGCAGGCTCTCCAAGGAGCAGAGAGCCTGATGTGGGGCTCAATCCCAGTATCCTGGGATCATGACCTGAGCCAAAGGCAGAGGCTTTAACCCACTGAGCCACCCAGGCGCTCCAAGAAGTTCTGATTTTTGTGCTCCATTGTTCCACCATTTGCCAGGAGCTGGCCCCTCCCCCTGCGGTCTATCTTCCCGTCACTTCGGATTCACTTCTCCAGAGGTCCTACCTTCCAGAAAGTGGTCGATTTTCTGTTCCTAGAATTGCTGCTCTTCTTCTCTTGTATCTCCTGTTGAGTTTGTAGGTGTTTGGAATGGTTTGGTAACTATCTAGCTGAACTCCTGGGACCTAGTGATATTTCATTCTGCTACTCCTCCACCATCTTGCTTCCTCTCCCTAGTATCTTTGTGGAGGGTTTTTATCATGAATGGACGTTGTATTTTGTCAAGTGTATTTTCCGCATTTATTGAGGTGATCATATGGATTTTATCTTTTCTCTTTTTTAATGTGATATATCATGTCATTTGATTTGTGAATTTGAATCCCATCTTTGCATCCCAGGAATAAATCCCACTTTGTCATGGTCATTTTTAAAAAAAATGTATTGTTGAATTTGTTTTGCTAATATTTTATTGAGGGTTTTTGCATGTGTGTTCATCAGAGACACTGGCCTGTAGTTCTCTCTCTCTCTTTTATAGCCTATTTATCTGGTTTAGTGTCAGGGTAATGTTGGCCTCAGAATGAATTTGGAAGCTTTCCATCCTCTTCCATTTTTTGAAAGAGTTTGATGAGAATAGGTATTGATTAACTCTTCTTTATATGTGTGGTAGAATTCAGTGAAGCCATCTGGTTCTGGACATTTGCTTTTTGGGGTTTTTTTGATTACTGATTCAATTTCATTGCTGGTAGTCATCTGTTCAAATTTTCTATTTCTTTCTGATTCAGTTTGGAAGGTTGCATGTTTCTAGGAATTCATCCACTTCTACTACGTTGTCCAGTTTGTTGGAATATAATTTTTCATAGTATTTTCTCATAATGCCTTGTATTTCTGTGGTTTGAGCTGTTATTTCTCATCCTTCCTTTCTGATTTTATTTATTTGGATCCTCTCTGCTTTTTTGCTTATGAGTCTGGCTAAAGTTTTATCAGTTTTTTAAAATTTTTTTCAAAGAATGAATTCCTGGTTTCATTGATCTGTTCTGTTATTTTGTTTAGTTTCTATTTCAGTTATTTCTGCTCTAATATTTATTATTTCCTTTCTTCTACTGGCTTTGGGCTTTGTTCTTCTTTTTCAGCCCCTTTGGCATAAGGTTGGGTTGTTTATTTGAATTTTTCTTATTTCTTGAGGTAGGCCTGTGTTGCTATAATTTTCTCCCTTAAAACAGCTTTTGCGGCATTCTGAAGATTTTGGACTGTTTTATTTTCATTTTCACTTGTCTCCATGTATTCTTAATTTCCTCTTTGATTTCCTGGTTGACCCATTGATTGCTTATTAATATGTTATTTATCTTCCATGTATTTGTGTTCCTTCCAGGTTATTTATTAATTTATTTTTAAATTTGTAGTCTCATACTGTTGTGATCAGAAAATACACATACTATGATTTAATCTTTCTGAATTTCTTGTGATTTATTTTGTGTCCTAACATGTGACATGTTCTGGAGAATGTTCCATATGAAAAAGAATGTATATTACACTGTTTTTGGATGGAATATTCTAAATATATATGTTAGGTTCATCTAGTCCAGTATGTCATTCAAAGCCACTCTTTCCTTATTGATTTTTTTTATCTGTATTATCTATTCCTTGATGTAAATAGGGTATTAAAGTCCCTACTATTATTGTATTATTGTTAATTTCTTCCTCTGTATCTGTTAATAGTTGAATAGTATTCAAGTAGAGATGATGCAACTACATATGTTGGGTATAAAAACGACAGATTGCAAAAAAAGAAAAAAAATGGAGGCCATAATCATCCTTCACTCTTCCCTGGATTTATGCCTTTTACTATGTTGTTATGCCTTTTACTATTTTATGCCTATTTACTATAATGGCCTTGTGACTCACTTTGGCCAATAGAATGCAGCAGGTGTGACAGTGTATCAAATATGAGCCTAGGCCTTAAGAGTCCTTGAATACTTCCCAGGCAAGTTTCAAGTTTTGGCCTTAACAGGCCTTGAAAACCTGCTCTGATACCACGAGGATAAGGCAGAATGAGCCTGCTGAGGGGTGAGATACTGTGGTTAGCAGAGACATGTAGTCCCAGCTGAGACCCCCTTAGACCAACTACCTTCCGGCCAACCCAGCAAATGGCCACAGATGCATGTGAGAGTTCAATGAAGACCAGAAGAGCCACCGACTGAACCCAGTCCTAATGGCTGAATGGCAGAATTACTGTTTGAAGTCAGTATGCTTTACATGGTTTGTTATATAGCTAACTAATACAGATTACTCAGCTAACCACATGTTGTAATAGCTTAACTGATCCAGCTTAGGAAGTCTTTTCTAGTGAATTCATTTATAATGTTATCTCTGAGATAAAGCAGGATATTATTTCAGGATGGCTGTGTCTGTGCTCTAATATTCAGTTAGCACTTCATTTGGAAAATTATAGATTTGCTTATTTAAGTTACAAGTTCTATTTTAGCTTCAAAGGTCATCTCTGGTAGTCCTCTTTTGGAGCCATGGAAATAGGAGAATTTTTGTTTTATATGTGCTGTGTACATAAGAGTATGTTTCAAGTGTATGGTGGAAATAAAAGTGGACCAGAAATTATAGCACCTAAAGATTTCCTTGACCTTGGCACTGATTCCCTGGGGTTGTGTCTTGCAGCCAACGCTGGTGACTGAAGATGAGGGTGAAGTTAGGGCTCTCTCCTTGTCAGCATTAGAAAGAGGGGAAGGAGGTGAAGGAAATGACCATCTGCACGTGAGAATGGAAGTTAACAAAACAACAGCAGCATCACATGACACTTTGCCTTTAAGGTAAGAAGTCTACGTTGTGTTGATTACATCTTTCAAGGATATCCGTAGTTGTACTGATAAAAAGTAGGAATGATACACTTGCAGACACTGTAGCTTCTAAGTAAGAAACCCACAGAACTGTGCAAATTCCAGTCTTCCTTTGTAAACTCAGCTGTTCCTTATGTCTTGTGCCATTTATTGCCACTGTATATGAAACATTTTCCCCTTTAAAAGGATATCAAGAATGAACTTTTGAGTATCTGGCATCTTGAAAAAAAAGACCAAATGAAGTCATCTGGTAGTTTTAATCGGCAGCTTTAAATACCATGCTGAGATATACTAAAATTACATAGATGAACAATGTATCTTATCCAGCTTTTATAAAGATCTATTTAACACAATGCAGTGTGGGAATGAAACCACAAGGTGGCAAAAGAATGACTCTAATCTCCAAGGCTTTTTTTCACCTCTAAACTCCATGATGTATCCCGTATGAGCTAATTAACCCTGTCATTAATTCAATGGAAGGGTTAATTAGTTAAAGCTTGGAATAATAGTTACAATTTCCAAAAATACTTTAACCTTTTTATAATCTCCATTTCGTTTGCATCTAGGGAACACCAAGGAATGAGAATTTGGCTTGCCAAGAATAAATCCACATTTCTTTTTGGTTTAAGAACTAGAATCTAACGTTTAAAGTCGATGACAATGAGTAGACACAGAGCTCCAATATGCTAAGATCCCCTGAGATTAAAGTGAATTTAATTGTCTTACTTTCAGCCCCAAATTCTTATGTAGGGAGAGAAGATCAAAGAAAAGGGAGCATTCTTTTCTAGAAGGAATTTGGAAAAGGAGGATTTGCAAGTTAGGTTTAACTTCCCACTTCAAATGATTGCTGAAGCAGGTCAGGTTCAGCATGTGGAGAGAGAGGAGCAGGAAAGGAATATGGAATGCAGGTTGAGTTAATTGGACTCCAAGTGACAACCTTTCTGATGCATTGCTATAGCTTTCTGTACATTATCTCTTTAAATCCTCTTCAAGAACCTATGGGATGAGGAGCATTATTACTATCCCCATTTTATAGTAGAAGAAATTGAGTCTCAGAGTGGTTAACTAACCAAAGATTACCTAGCTAGTAGGTAGAATCCAGGTTAGTCTGCTTTTAGTTATTCTGATCTACCAACCCCGAACACATGCTAAAATGAGCAGCATGGCCTCAGGCTTTGAACTTTTATAAGAAAATGTGTTTCATACATAACGTAATATATATAACAAACAATATACTGACACAATCTAATAAATAACATATGCTGTATACATGGTGAACTTGACTGCAGTTTTATTAAAATATGTTTTTAATGTAGTTGACTTCTTTTTACAAGGGAATAGACACAGAGCTCAAATGCAAGGGAGAGAAAAGTTAAAAGCTAAGGAATCCGAGTTATTACTGGTCCATTTAGCAAAAATTTCCCAGGAGTATTTCCTTATTTTTTGAAATTGAAACAGTGCTACATCTTAATAGTTGACCAGCTGTTTTGTGCACCTCCAGGAACAAACTGGGAAGCTTTCCCGAGGTTCAGGCTTTCAAACTGGCCTCTGCATGTATGTGTGAATATGTGAATATCTGTGTCTGAATGAGGTTGGTCATACTGAGAAGGAAAGGAGACTCAACCTTCCTTTATCAAATAATTATTTCTATGCTATAGGAACCACACCTCACCCCCACCACTCTTGCTAGGAGGTGCTTGTGAATTTTAGTAGGTTGGAAGGTTTTAATCAATGTTGGCTGAATATGTATATTCAGTTCCTCTGATTGAAGATGGCAAACTTTGACTGAAATACAAATTAAAATTAGAAATTTATACTTAAAAAGCTGTAAAACTAGATAAAAGTGAATAAAATGCAAATAGTTAAACTCTCAACTGACTTTTTTTTTTTGGTAAGTTGGTAGCATTTGTAATTTTGGAGTTATTGAAGCTTAAAACTAGCTTTCGGCTTTGGGGACACTTTAGACAGAGACAGAGAGATAAGAATAGAGAGATAGAGATGGAGCAAGAGACTGATGAGGAAACGGCCATCCTCAAGCAGAAATGATACCTGCTTTGGCACTGATACTATTAGCCTCTACCGTCCTCTATTCCTTCTTGTTGTGTTAGTCTCTCCCTCATAGTTCATAGGGACTTGGACACCTGCTGATAGTCTTTTCTCTTTGCTGCCATTGACCATTCAATGCCCGCTGGGCAACTCAGCCCACACCTAGACTAGTGTGCTCCCTCCACCCCTGAGACACACACCTTTATCCACAGCTGTGACATCATCAGCATCTGGCATGCTCTGGGATGAATCTGTCCTATCCTCTGGACAGCTCACTTCCTTATTTGCAGCTTACCTTTTCTCTCATCTCATCTCACTGTGATCTCTAGTCTCTTGCCTTTCATGTTTTCCTAAGTCTGGATGTTAGGTTCTTTTTTCACTTTAAAAATCCTTTTTTTTTTTTTTAAGAAGCAGCTATATATTTTTAATGTAGGGATTAGGCATACAAGAAACATTTACATAAATTCCTAAGGGATGTACATCCTTTGTACAGTGTCTTTTAGTTTTGTACTAATACCTCCTTCTCTTATTTTCCCACCAAACTGCAGATCTCATTTTTTAGGACTTGGGATCAATGTAAGTAAATTCCTCATTCATTCCTCCACTCTCAGCGCTTTTTCATCCTTCCTCAAAGAAGGTATTGTATTTCATCCAGAACAGATTTTTTTTTTTGGACCAAATGTTACAGATTAGAAGCCTGAGGCTCAGTGACATTAAAAACTTGTTCACAGTTCCCTGGTTGATGTTGGTAGAGCCAAGTCAGGTTTTCCAAGTTCAGTGACTTTTTTTCCTCAGAAGTTTTAAAGTAATCTCAGAAAAATAATATACACATTTTATGTATGTTAATAACTTTTTTCTGAGATTAAACTTTATTAGTGTGATTTTTGGTAATAGAAAAATGACCAGAGCATTAGCTATGATCAAAGTTGCGTGAGTGTACATATTACACCAGCAGGTGGCGCTCTGCACCCGGAATCTATTTAAACAACTCAATTTCTGATTAACGGTAAGAGTTTAACTTTATCAAAGAAAAAGACAACGCACCATCTAATTTATAGTACCTCTAGCAATTATAGCTCACTTGTCACATGTAGTGAAAGCGAATCAGAATAATTTAAGGATTAGAACCAAGGCTGCGGAGGGAAAATTTGGGTGTTGGTCTCCTTTTGGAAGTACCTTAATACATAAGATTTTCACAAACTACCAAACCATTTTGTACAGGGAATTTCAGTCCTTGGTGTTATGGCACATCAGGAGGTCTCCAATCATCTCAAAATGCACCACAAAAGTCTTATAAAATTATTATTATTCTCTTTATTTTAAGTAAAAATAGATTTTAATGCTTTTAGGGAGGAGAGGAAGCAGCAACTTAGATAAATGGTATCTTTAAGAATAACTGGAAGAATGCCCTTGCCTATCTAAAGTATCTCCCTTACTGATTTGCAATAGTGCTCTAAATTAACATTCCCCCCTCCCTTCCTTACAGGTAAGGCTTTGAGGGACCCAGTAAACTGCAAATGTGTTATCTGGATAGGCTAGACCATTACATCATTCATACTTGTCAATACCACCACAACAGGAATTAGATTAACTTTAGTCATTTAATTACCTGGTAGTGATTTGAGTACAAAGGACAAAGGCCAGAAAATCAGATGGAGGAGAGGATTAGGGAAGATAGATAGCTGGCAGTGAGATGTTTAGTGCCCCGAAATCATTGCTTTTGATAATTGTGTTCAGTAATATACATTTTCTTTTGTGTCTTTCTTTTCTTTCTCTCTTCTCTCCCTTCCCTTCCCCTTTCACACTTGCTAATACTTTCCTTTTACCTGCCTGAGAGGGCTGGTTGCCTGGTGAGGGGACTCCAGGAGCAAGAGCCCACGGGTGGGCCACCAGAAGTGGGAGCTAAGGGGGGATTAGGGGAAGGTGAGCTGGAGCAGACTTCCCACATCAAGGAACTCCACAGAATAGAGGCCTTGGCAGAAACTGTCTCCACCCCAGCCCTCTAAAAGCGTACCTGCACTCCACAAGAGAGATGGCATTTGGACCCTGGCCACCCAGCAGCACCTGTAAATCAAAAGACACCACATCTCTCTAATTCTTTTCCCCTGTTCAAAAAACCCAAGAAGTAAAGACAGAAGAGGAAGAGTAGAGGACTTAAAGAACAGACAGAGAGAAAAGTATGACCATTTAATGTTTATGTGCCATTGAGAGCATATAAAAAAAATAGGACAAAGAATAAAAACATTTTAAATGTATGTAACAGGGCCACCAGAGAGGCTAGCCGAGCTGCAGCTGAATGCCAACAGCTCTGTGATTGAATGTTGAGTCCAATTACCTCATCCATTCATTTATTCACTCAACAGATATCTGCTGAGCTTCTAGTAAGTACCAGCTACTGGAGACATGATAGAAATAAAAACCAGATGTGATCCTTGTTATCAAAAACTTACTATTTAGCAGAAGCTACAGAGAATAATCAAATAACAATGACCATATACTGGAAAGTGTTTTGAGGGGAGACACATGGTTCTTCAAGATAATGTAAAAAAGTAATTTCACCTACAGTCTCCATTGAGTATATTCTGGGGAGAAAGTCATGCAATTGTTTTATGTATTGAGTCCAAAATATAGAAATGAGAAGGGATGTGGTCTTGAGATCAAAGATAAATATGCTATCTCGGAGTCCCTCCCTCCCTCCCTCCCTTCCTCCAATTGGTGCATTATCTTCACCAAGCATTCTCCCCATACTTGGCCTTGAACAAAACATCCCCTGGGCGTGGTAACTGGCTCCTGAGTGATCAGAGGGGCTGATTTGCAATCAGTGTTCCATGTGGGTTAACCTTGATCAACAAACAAACAAAAATGGGAGTCTGGCACAGAAACTTCCCCTGCTTTCTCTCTTCCAGAGATGACTCTGAGGAGCTGTTCATTCTTATAGTCTTTCCAGAGAAGTTTCCACAGAGAATAAACACCCCTGTGTCTAATTAATTAAACAAGGAGGCCATTAGGCTGAGCTGGTTCTAATACCTTAGAAACCTACCAAACCAAGGAATCCAAAACCTAAGCCTGGAATGCCCCCAGGTCAAGAAATTGACCACCAATCACCAACAGTCAATGAGGCTTTCCCAAATAGTGCAACTGCTTAAACTATAGCTAATCAAATAATTTCCTTGCTTTGCTTCTGCCTCTCCTCTATGAAAGTCTTTCCCCTTCTCCTGTCAGTGGAGCACTCCTAACCACTGCCGGTTTGATGCTGCCTGACTCAAACCAATGTTTGTTCAGATGGACTTTTAAAAAATTTTAATACGCTTCTCTTTATTTTTATTTTTATTTTTTTATGTCTGTATTGTCTTTTTTTTTTTTACTTTATTTAAGCTTTATTTAAACATATAAT
>ML110576.1:0-16879 GCA_003697995.1 Taxidea taxus jeffersonii
AAAAAAAAAAAAAAAGACCGAAAGAGGATTTCTTCTGGTGATGGAAGTTGGTGGTGATGTTTTGAAAAGGTTGTAACCTTGCACCATATGAAATCACTTATGCTGCCTAAATATCTGTTTGTGTACCCTGGAGGTACACATCCTAGCTTTGGGGAAGCAGTTTGGGTCAGGACAGTGTTGCTTGCAGAGAACAGAAACCCAATTAAACTAGCTGAAATTAAAAAGACTTACTTTTCAGAAAGCAGAGGCAACCCCTTTACCACTCCTCTCTCCAGAAGAGCTTCTCTGCTGGGCCACCAAGCAGCTATCCCAATTGCCCTGAACTCTCATCCTTCACACCCAAATGGCCTGCTAGGTCTGATGACACCTACTAGAGACCCAATAATTCAGTCCTGAACTTGGAGAAAGAAAATTCTATTGGCCCTGCTTGGTGAGGCATTCAGCTCGGACTCAGCCCGCCATACAGCTCCGGAGGGGTGTGGCCCCTATGGGTAGGCACTCTGAAAATACTGAGCCCCAGCCTTGGAGGAAGTCTCTAGTGGCCTGGAAAGCCACTGTGGAAATTAGGAAATCAGCTCTGTCCAGGGTACTTTGCAAAGCCACTAGCAATATGGAGAGAGCCTGAGGCACTGTAGTTGCTGTGGCATTCAGAAATATGATGACTAAAGCTTCAGGTCCCCCCCTAAGGTCACTTGCGTCCAGTAATCAGTTGTTGATGGAGTTAGGGTTTTGCATATTGTTGCTCACCTCTGGGTAAACATACTAAGAGGAATGCAAATGTTCTCTTTTGCAACTACTGAAAGCTTATTTTTAAATGCATTCTCTTTTCTTGTTGTTGTTTATTTCCCTCTACATCAGGTTGTTCTTATATTCTCACTATCTTAAATTCCCAGGAGCAAAAAGTAATAGTGTTTTACTTTACACACTGTGTCCTATTTTGACTTGTCAGACTGTTCGGTTCTAGGCTCAGCCAGGGATGCTTGGAGGAAAGTAATTAGAGTGGTTTTAGCTAACCTTCCTGCTCTCTGTTATTAATGATAGCAAAGATGTTTCAACAGCTAATGACAACCCCTTTCTCCTAACCCCTAAATCCCTGTTTATGTTTGCCTAAAAGTTACACCACTTTCTCCTTTTCAAAGTGGTTGGCAACATATCATTATATCTTTACCCCTCCCCAGCGATTAGTTGGAAAATTGATCCCCAGCCTGCAACTATTCAAGAACCCAGATCAGAGATCCTTAATGGGTTTCATTTTACATACCAGCTTGGGTCAGTGGTGGGGGCCACCCAGAGAGCTGTGTTGAGAAAGAGTTTGAGGTCACAGCCAGGTTGAGGAAGAGTGTTAGCATCGACTGGTGATGTCTGCCACCGGCCGAGAATGGGAGCATAACTTCATTCGGGCCTGTTTGCCATCTCAGATAGACCCACGTGAACATCAGTCCAAATACAACTCCTTAGGGTATATGAATCACACTGACTTTAAAAGATCCCATTGGGGGACACCTGGGTGGCTCAGTTGGTTAAGTGTCTGCCTTCAGCTCAGGTCATCATCCCAGAGTCCTGGGATCTAGTCCCACATTGGGCCCCTTGCTCAGCAGGGAGCCTGCTTCTCCCTCTGCCTTCTGCTCCCCCTGCTTGTTCATTCTCTCTTCTCTCTCTCTCTCTCTCTGACAAATAAATTTAAAAAACTAAAAAAAAAAAAAAAAAAGAAAAGAAAAAGATCCCCTTAGGTCCTCACAACACCTCAAAGAAGTTCGGAGGGTTGAAATTTTTATTATGACCCTTTGATAGGTGGGGGTGGGGGAGACTGGGACTCTGAGCTCCCCTAAAAGGACAGCCAGGGAAGTGGAATTCCTGTGCACCTGACTTCTGAGAAAGAAGTCCATGGGAGTATGGGACAAGGCCCAATGCTGAGTGTCCCATAATATCTTGTCATTCTTCTCTGTTCTATGATACTCTCCTGAATTAATTAATCATTTAAACAACTGAATCAGGCAACAACAATTATGGAAGGTATATAGTTGCCTTTCCTCCTCTTCCACATGTGGTCTCTGTTGCACCCTGCCTCACGCCCCTGCTTGCAATATATCGGAAATATTTTCTGGGCCATCTCCTCACGTACATTGGAGTCATGGACCACAGCCCCATTTCCTTTTACTCCCCAGGAACCTGCCTGGGGCTGTGCATGCAGTGGTGCTTAATTAGTGCATACTGAAAGTGAGAACTGTCACCTCTGGGGCTATTTGAAGGGCAACGGTAACATAGGACAGTCCCTGGAGACCCCAGATTCATTTCCAGGATCTTCTTACCAATGGGGAGAGCATGGAATGAACTTCTTCCCATTTATCCCAGCGTATGTTTATTACTTTCTGCGCCATCCCTCCCAGAGGTGGTGATGATTGAAGATCATCACAGGAAAAGGAGGAATTACACATGTATTCTCACCCCAGTTTGGGTCACACAAATCTGATGAAAACTGTGGATTCTCTCCTTTCAAGATTTGTTTCTGCTGTGGATGACAGGTACCCAGTAGAATTAACATACCCAAAGAAAGGCTATTTATTGACTCAAATATCCAAATTTAAAAGGGGCATGAGTGAAGCGACCCAAGGGATAATCAGATCATTGAGTGCTCTCCGCATGTTTTTGTGCTGCCTCTCTGGCTGTCCCCCTCCCTTTTGCTTCTGAATGATACCTTTATTCCCTCCTATAGCTGATAGACTTTTACCACATGATGGAGACCATGGCTGAACCCTCTTACCACTACCCAGAGAAGGAAGTGAACTCTTTGTCTCCAGATCAGTTGGGAAACTCCCAGGGAAGGACTCTGATGGGTCCAGCAGGACTCAGGTACCCACCTCTTGAGTGTGACCAGGATGGCGATGATTGGTTTAACCATGCCCCAGCCTCTTTGCTGGCTCAGTCATCAAAAGGTGAGGGTGACCTCTCCAAGAATTGATGTCAACTGGGCAGCCACCCCCAAATCTACCTATAACAGATCCTTTCCTCCAAAAACACACATGTTCATACATATGCAATTGTTCATCCAAAATTTCAGGGGGTTGATAGGCCCTTCAAACGAACCCTTCAGACCCCTAAGTAGCCCTGTTTACACACACACACACACACACACACACACACACACACGATCAATTTGAATTGCTAGTAGAAAAATTCCAAATCTGACAATCTGCTAAGGGAGAAGCCCCCCAGTTAGCCTCTCCAGTCCCATCTGGCTCCATTCCTCTAATTGGCTCCCTTTTCAGCCTGCCCTGCATTTTCATGCCATTTCCTGTCTTCCTTTTCTCCTTGCCATCACTCTCTGCTCCAATCCCTGCTAGGACAATGGGAAGCCATTTCTGTGCAGGGACTCCTGGAAAGAACTGCGTGGTATCAATCAACTTGGAGCATCACCAGGGAGTTAAAACAATGGCACCAAATTACAAATTATAGAGGTAGAAAGACAGAGTTTTGTTCTCAGAAAAGAGGGTGTGGGTTCTTTAAAAAAAAAAAAAAGTAGAGGAATGTTTCTCAACATTTCATAAATAGTCATTTGTAAACTGCCCTAGAGCAAATTGGAAGTCAACACAATGCCCAGACATTCACTTGTGAGACCCTGAAGAATGTGCACACATGCTGCATTCTTTACACACACATATTTACACACACTCTACTGAAAGAATGACCTTCTCCCGCTCCTCCCTTCCCCTGCCAGCAATGGTAACATTTACCAGAGATTTTATTACAAAAGCCACAAAATGAAATTCTAATCAATAATAGTTTGCAGGATGGTGGGGGGAAAGAAAAGGACTGAATACATTCCTAGGTAAAAGATGTTATTATCTCAGTTCAGTGACTATGAAAGAGAAATAGATGAAAAAATCTGGGTTTTATATTAAAAACCGGCACAGCTGTAGAGTTACATAATAAAGTATTGCCTGTATCCATGGAAATGGAGAGTAATTGATGTACCACAAGTTATTTTTATAAACCCAAACAAAAAAATTCAATCAGAAATGTCTTTCCCCGTTTTGGGGGCATTGTATATTTTGTATCTGTACATAATGCACACATTCAGAGTGTGAATGCACTCATTATTGATCAGCCCTGTTGAATAGGACATGCTGCTTTCCCTGAATATTCAAGATTAGAATCCTGCGGCCCAGCTCTCCTTCTTGAAAGACTTCCTCTGCATAAATTGTGCGGGGGTTTTAAAATTCAGGCAGTTCCAACTCAGAAGAATAAAGGAGCCCTCTCCTGGTTTTGGAGGTGTCCGGAGGGGCCTAATTTCGAAGATGGGAAATCTGCATAATGCAATTACTTAACTTGCCCCAAATACCACTGTCCCCTCTCCCACTCCCCAGCACACACACAGTGCTGAGCACAGAGCAGGCCCTCCAAGAAAGCCAGGACACAGAGCTCAGTGCGATTTTCCCTATTTGCTTGCTAAAGCACCCGTTAAAACACAGATCCGAGGGTTCTACCCCAACCCCTTGTACTGAATTCTCTGGGGCAGAGATCTAGAAATCTACAAAATCTATGTACCTCCCCTAGGAAATTCTGGTCATTAGGCCAATTGGAGAAACAGAGATGCAGGGCTAGCTTCCTAGGCACGTGAATCTGTGCTGCCCAACCGAGCTCCACACTCAAGAGGTTTTTATTCTTTGCTTAATGCTCTGCTGTCTTCCCCTGGAAATTATTAATAATTTTTTAACAAGAGGTCCCAGATTTTCATTTTGCACTGGGTGCTACAAATTACGTGGCTGACCCCACATAAATGGAGTGGTTCAAAGCATCAATTTAGCAAGTAGACTTGGATAAAAATTCATATTCTGCCACTTAACTGGTTAGGAGATCTTTATCAAGTTATTTAAATACTGCGAGGGGCGCCTGGATGGCTTAGTCATTTAAACGTCTGTCTTCGGCTAAGGTCATGATCTCAGCGTCCTGGGATCAAGCCCCATGTTGGGCTCCCTGTTCAGCAGAGAACCTGCTTCTCCCTCTCCCTTGTGTGTGCTCTCTCTCTCTGTCAAATAAATGAATAAAATCTTAAACAACAACAACAACACTGTGAGCTTCTGTATACTCATCTATAAGATGGGAATGATAATCATACTGATCTGCTGAGCTCGAAAGTGACACAGTGTTTGTTGAGTTGCTCACTGCTAGAGGAGAAGCAAAGCTTCACTCAGTGGACACCATTAACATTAGTTGAGCTTTGAATTATTGAGTTGAGTTGAGTTGAGTGAAATAAGGACCTGGAAGAGAGGGGACAATGCAGCTGGTTTCTGGAGGAGGGTACTAATTAGCCTTCCTGAAGTTGACCCAGTGTCCAAACTGCCTTACATAAAGCAACTCCAGTGTGCATCAAGCTTTGCTGCTACCACCAGAGGACTAAACTCTAACAGTACCACCTTCATCTGAGGATCTGCTCAGTGTCTGGCCAAGAATAATAGCCCCACAAGAATGAAACTTACTCCACCAGCACTTCTAGATCCACTGGCCACAGCTGGGGCTGGAGCTGGGGTAGAAAGGGGTGCCGTGACAGTGATAATGAGTGGCGGGGGGGCTGGAGTCCTGTGAAAGCTTTTCCATCATCTGTCTCAGATCTGTCCACTTCTTTTCATCTCCACAGCCACCCCCTCTTCTATGCCACCATCATTTCTCACCAGGGCTATGGCATTCGACTGGCTTTCTGCTATCATCTTGTAAAATTTCAAAAACAGTATTATGTACATGTGATTCACGTATCATGAAGTCCACCACTGGAAGTTTTAATTCAGTGGCTTTTGGTATATTCACGATGCTGTGCAACCATCCCCTTATCTATTCCAGAACATTTTCATCACCCCAAAAAGAAACACTATACCCATTAGCAGTCACTCCCCATTCCAACCTCCCTCTGACCACGGGCAACTAATCTACTTTCTGTCTGTATGGATTTGTCTATACTGGACATTTCATACAAAGGGAATCACATGAGGTATGGTCTTTTGTGTTTGGTTTCTTTTACTTGCATAGTGTTTTCAAGAGTCATTCATGATGTGAATGTATCAGTACTTCATTCTTGTTTTATTGCAAATAATATTTCATTGTATTAATATATCACACCTTGTTTACCCATTCATTAGTTGATGAACATTTGGGTTGTTTCTACTTTGGGGCAATTTTGGGTTTGTTTTCTAAAGATTGTATTTATTTATTTATTTATTTGAGACAGAGAAAGCAGGGGGAGAGACAGAGTAAGAGGGAGAGAGAGAATCTCAAATAGACTCTGAGCTGAGCATGGACCCCGACATGGGACTTGATCTCACCACTCTGAGATCAATTCCTGAGACAAAACCAAGAGTTGAATGCTTACCTAACTGAGCCACCCAGCCACCCCATCTGCTTTGGGGCTATTTTGAATATGGCCGCTATGTGTCCTTATGTTCAAATTTTTGTATGAACATGTATTTTCATTTCTTTGGGTTAGATACTTAGGAATCGAATTACTGAGTCACATGATAATTATTTTTTTTTTAGTTTTTTAAAGAACTGTTAACTATTTTTGCATTGTAGCTATGCTATTTTACAATTCCTCCAGCAAGGTATGAAGGGTCTGGTTTCTCTATATCCTTACCAATACTTGTTATTGTCTGACTTTTAAATTTTAGCTATTCCAGTGTGTGTGAAGTGGTATCTCATGCCTTGTGGATTTTTGTTGTTGTTGTTATTTTGTTTTTTACACTTCCCTAATGACTAATGATGTTGAACATCTTTTCATGAGCTTAGTGTCCACTTTTGTATCTTCTTTGGGAAAATTCAAAACCTTTGCCCATTTTTTTTTAATTGGACAAAGACTACTCTTTGCTTAAAGAACTATTTGCTAAAAACTTTCTTTCCCCATTGAATGATTTTGGCACCCTCAAAAATCAAATGGCCATAATATAAGGATATATAAGTTTGGACTCTCAGTTTTATTCTACTGATGTGTGTTCATGCATATGCTAGTACTACCTTGACTATTGTAGCTTTATAGTAAGTTTTGAAATCAGGAAGTGTGAGTCCTCTTTTTTCTTTTTCAAAATTGTTCTGGCTATCCTGAGTCTCTTACATTTCCATATAAATTTTAGGATCAGCATATCAATTTCTGCAAAAAAAAAAAAAAAGGCAGCTGGAATATTGATAGAGATTGCATTGAATCTGTAAATCTCTTTGGAGAGTATTGCTATCTTAACCATAGTAAATCTTTCAGTCCATGAACATGGTATATCTTTTGATTTATTTAGATCATTCAATAACATTTTATGATTTCCAATGTAAAACTCTTATATTTCTTTTCCTTAACTTATTCTTATATTTCATTCTTTTGGTGCTGTTGCAAATTGAGTTGTTTTTTTTATTTCATTTTTACAGCCTTCATTGGTAGTGTAAAGGAATACAACTGATTTGTGTATCTTGATCCTGCACCCTGAAACGTCCCTGAACTTGCTTATTAATTCTAATAGTTTTTTTTGTGTGTGTGAAAATCCTTTAGGGTTTTTAGATACAAGATCATGTCATCTGCAAATAGGGATAGTTTACGCCTTTCTTTCCAGTATGGATGCTTTTAAATTATTTTTATTGCCTAATTATCTGGCTAGAGTCAGTACAATGTTGAATAGAAGTGGTAAAACAGACATCTTTGTTTTGTTTCTGATTTTAGGTCAAAGACATTCAATTTTACACCAAGTATGATGTTAGATGTGGGTTCTTAGTGGATGCCCTTATCAGCTTGAGGACAGTTCCTTCTATTTCTCATTTGTTGAATGTTTTTCTAATGAAAGGGCTACTGCCATTTTTTGTCCAAACTCTGCCCATTCTCCAGAGGGCACTCAGAAGAATCTTTGAACTATAAGTCTTGTCAAGTTACTTCTCTATTTAAAAATGCTCAGAAACTCCAAAGAGTCATTGGGATAAAGTGTAAACCCCGCAAGATAATGCATCATTTGGGGCTTCTATTGTCTTATCCTCTCTCTCTCTCTCCCTCCTTATGCTCTCTCCACATTCACCTTCTCATCTCACTGCCTTTGTGCCTGCTCTTCTCTCTACCTGAGATTTCTAGACACTGCCCTTTCTTCTTGGTAACTTCCTACTCATCTCTCTATTTCAATTAGTTGTTTGTGGAGGCTTCCCAGGCCCTCGGATCCAGTCAGATCACAGTGCCATGCTCTCAGATCTCCTTTTCCTTTATAGCCCTTACCACAGTTTGACACTGTGTAGTCATGTGATTATTTGACTGATATCAGTCTTCTTACAGAACATATGCTGTGTGAGGGCCAGGACTGTGTCTCTCTTTTTAACCACTTTATCCCCCATTATTGTAAGAGCACCTGGCACAAGAAGAGAATGGTTTCAGGAAATATTAAATGAACAAGCTCAACCAAACCAGCCAATCTATATGGAGGCAAAATGGGGGTGGTAATCTTCAGACACAGCTCTTAGCTATGAAGACCCTTAATGTTTCATTCCTTTTTTTTTTTTTTTCCTTCCATGGCCTAGTCAAGAATGCTTCAGAAGAAAAGACCTATTTTATATGCTAAAGTGGCGGAGAAAAGTCTCTTTAGAGATGATTTTTAAGCTGAGTCGATGCTATAAATCCTTCCCATTCTCCATGAAGCCTTCCTGATTACTGCCAGTCACAGATAATCTCTTCCTTCTTTTCATAATATATCGGGTTCTTTATCCATATCCCTTTTAAGAGCATTCATGATTTTCATTGTGTTATCATTATACATATGTTAGTCCTGTTTCCCCTACCATTTGAAGCTAAAAAACCATAGATGGTTTAATCATGGTATCCTCCCATCTCCTAACTTAGTCCTTGGCAAAGTGTTAAACATACAAAAGAATGACAATCACTGTGAAGTACATAATTTAAAGACCAAAGGAAAAAAAATAGTTTTGTTCAATCTAGTTTTATTCTCCAGTATACGTTTCTGTGTTCTTTTAACATTAAAAATGTTATTGCATTTTAATTCTTCACAAAAGTCAAAGTTTTGGCGAGTCTATTAACCAAAACTTCTAACTATCCACATGTGGCCATGGTAAACCTTATACTCTAGTCAGATGGGTCTATATGCCATCCTCATCTGGCAGCATCACATTTAACATTTCCATCTTGCTTGCTCAAGGCTTTTGCATCCACCCTGAATGTTTCCTTGCCTCTCTACCCATCTTTTGAGGACCATTTGAAATCCTACCTCATCCTTGAAAACATTTTTGATCACCCTTCCACTTACTTAACATTTGCTTCATCTGACTTTATTATAAGCCCCTTTTCCCTGCATGTTTAATGGCTCTTCAAGCCATCTGCAAGCGCCTTGAGATCACAGGCTCTGCTAAAGTCTCTTTTCATGGTCTTGGCACACCCATGCCCACAGTTACTGGAAGTGGAGATATAAAAATCTCCACAACCACAGTTCCATTCCAGAATTATCTCATTCCCCAGACTTCAGTCCTAGAATATCTAGGTCCAGGTTCCCACCAGCCCCACCAGACTTCCTCTTGCATTGGCTTTCCTTGATGCATACCTTCCTTGACTTTAAATCTTGTCTCATGTTTTTATTCTGGCTCTATCTAAGTGGCTGACTCTTGGGCTGACCTATTGCTTCCTATGGCTATTAGACCCACACATCACAGTAACAAGCCTGAATGCCCA
This sequence comes from Taxidea taxus jeffersonii, assembly GCA_003697995.1. Classification (NCBI taxonomy): domain Eukaryota; kingdom Metazoa; phylum Chordata; class Mammalia; order Carnivora; family Mustelidae; genus Taxidea; species Taxidea taxus. The sequence goes on from ML110576.1 coordinate 9,683, forward strand.
TGCCCAGATTCTTCCATATATTATCCTCTCCTCCTTTCAGAAGAGGACTATCGGACAGCGTGAATTATCTCTTAGTCATGTTGAGGGCGCTCTATCCCTGGCAAAATGCCCGGTGCACTACAGGGTCCCAAAATGGATATCAGAGTATTAATTCTAATGTGTTAAGTGTCAGAGTATTAATTTAAAGAGGGAAGGCAGTGTGAAAAGAGTGTAATACCCAATAAAGTTGAAAATGTGTTCTTTGTGTAGACATAAACTATATGACAAGGGTCTACTTATGCTTGGAAAATTAGGGTAATGTCTCTTCACACATATTGTAAAATAATTTTATTGATGAGAGATGGAGTCCAGAGTGAGTTCCAGGCAACAAAGGAAAAAATTCCAACTCATCTGGTCCTAAAGCATTAGCTTAGGATTTGTTTTTTGTTATTTCTGCAAAATAGCAGTTTGCAAATTCTCAAGGAGCCAACTTTTCCTGGGTACTGGATTATATGCAGAAACCAGCACTCACTCAAACAACAAGACGAAACAGCCCTGATTTGTTGTGTTTGTCTATGTCTACCAACTATTTCCACCACTCCACCATAGCCAATTTCAAGCTATCAGGGATGTTACAATTGCCTTGCAAATTTCCTGTAGCTTGCCTAAACCTACAAGTTAGCTCCAGCACCCCATGAGGCAAGTCATTGCGCCTGGTGCTATAAGATACAAAGCTCCTCTCCTGACCTCAGTGAGCCTATTACCTAGTGGAGACATAGACCTACCCCTTTGACCAATTGCTTTGGTTTTTTCCAAAAGCAATCTGTATCATTCATGTTATTTATTGTTATTTGGAGCCCATCAAGGTAAATACAATGAGTTTCCCAAAGGCTTAATTACCAAAGACTGATAGGCTGCCAATTTGTAATAATGCAGCTGTAATACCATCTACTCTAATGTTCTACCTAATTACATTTTCAAGAGCCATCCTCTAACAGAATTCTTGGGTAATTTCTTTTTTTCAGCATTAAGGCGTTTGTGGCTAGACACAACTAGTCTTTCAAGATATTTAAAGACCATTACCAGGAAAAAAAAAAATCCCCACTCCAACAGAAATTGTTTTGATGGAACAAAATAAAATTCCTCCATTTGCTCTCTGATTTTGTATTACTTATGAACAAATCACCAATCACAGGAAGAGGACAGCAAAGAGAGATGGAAGCACACTGCAGGAACACATGCTGATGTCACGTACAACACGTACTGAAAACACTTCCCCAGTCCTTAACAGGACACACAAAATATCTCTGTGGTAATACAATTTGCTCAACAGTGAAACTTGTAAAGAACCTGCAGAGATTTCCATCTCTGCTAATGGGTGAAGTTTTCAAGGTTTAGATTTGTTTTGCAAGCAGATTGTAGGAGAAAAGCAAGACTAAAAGTAAGAATGGAGAGAGTCTTCCCTTAGTAGTCTTCATTAAGAAGGACCCTTTCTCCGATAACACCATGTACGATTCAAGGGACTAAACAAGTAAAGGGAGAGAACATCATGTTCCGCCCAGTCCATTTTGAATTTGGCCACTATAGTTTTCTTCTTTTGAGTTGTGTTCAGCCTTCCTGTTGTGGCCACCATATCCTCTCTCTTTCTAGATCATCTCCAGCATCTGTCCCTCTGGGACTGGGTTCTCTTGGGAGTCTAGAAGTCTGGGACACTTGCTCTCATGAAACTTTCATACAGATAATGATAAGCAGGCGTTTATCAACTTTCACTCCCTCACACTTCCACAACTTCTGACTCCCTCTGAGGACTTCCCCAGCACCCTTCAGCATCTGCATGGGAAAGTGGACAAGTCCATGGGACTTTGTTACCAGGTCTACATGTCTGGATTCAAGTCCCTTCTCCCACCCTTTCTCCATCTCCTGTATCCCACTCCTTAACATAATCTGGGGCAATTTCCTCAGCCTTCTGAAGTAGTTTTCCCATCTCTCAAATGGGTCCAGAGTTATAATTAATAAATGTTGTTTACTGTTTTCCATTTAATGAGTTCGTGAAGGTTTACATAATCTCCCCAACTAGAGGGAATCTGTCCCATTTCTTGGCTTCTGATGGACTCAATTAGGTATGTGCCTCCTTGTTCTCACTAAATCAGAGCCTACTTGAGGTAGCCTCTATCCATCATATTCATAGTCATTCATCACTGTCACCTTCAAGTGCCTGACAATGCCTAGTAGAGTGCATTGCCTGCTGGCACCTCCTTAAGGACAGATGACATGGCAGTCTTGCTTGCTACTTCTGTGTTTCAGCACAATGTTAATAAAAGGTCCACATGCAAGAGATATTTGCTAGAGGAAGAATGGGCACATAAGTAGCAGCTTAATATACATGTTTTGTAAGAGATGATACATAAATCAATGGCAGCCGACTACAAGTTCTTGAAAGTTCTTGTTCACCATTGTTTGACTGGAGTTCACTACGAACATGCTCAGTAAATGATTAGTGAGTGAATTATTCAATGAACCCATAGATCTGGTGACATAGTTTCTCCTATTGTACCACGGAAGGTGACTTGATGCCTAAAAATACAACTGGGTAGTCTGAGTAACATTTTGCTATTAGAACCAATGGGACAAATATCACAAACACAGATGCATTTTCCCTAAATCAGTGATTCCCAACCAGGGCGATGTTGCCCCCCACCCAGCCCCCAAGGGACATCTGACAACGTCTGGAGACACTGTTGGTTGTCACAACTGGGGGAGTACTACTGAGCCTGCTAAATGCCCTATGGGTTACACAGGACAGTTCCCAAGACAGAGAATTCTCCCTCAAGTGTCAACAGAGCAGCACTTGAAAAACCCTGCTCTCAATGATCAGCTAGGGGGAGATTTCTATTTTCCGTAGCAACGTATTAAAACGTGGGTCAAGATTATCAAGATGGTCTGTATAATGCCCACCTCCTTCACAGAATCACAGAAAGTCAGGATTGAAAGGAACACAAGAGATCACTAAGTACAAACTCCTCACTTTACATCGGGGACCCAACAAGTCCAGAAAGGGAAGTGAAAGCTTGAGGCTGCACAGCTGGTAAGCCAAGAAGCCAAGCTCCCAGTGCCCAGGCTTTTCCCTCTCCCTTTTCAATATATATATATATTCAATATATATATAACTGAGCTTCCTCTCAACTCTCATCAGCAGGTTCAGCTCCAGCCCATCTGGTAAAATGGGCGACTCCAAGCCAGCCGCCCATCTTACCCCTAGATTAGAGCACTGTTTTCGCTCAATTTTCATCATTCCCATCCACATGGATGACTTTTGCCAGGTCCTTGAACCATCAATACTATTATTTATATAATAATTGTATTTAACTGGACATTGACTTTTTCCCTAAATAAGTTTAATAAGGAAATCTTTTAACGGTACTATAAGTAAAAACTGGTCGGATTTCCATGATGAAAAGGGACCTAAAAATTGGCACCACGCAAACAAAAATGTTCAGCGTTCACTTGCTTCTGTTGCATCTTTAAGGATCCAAGCCTGAGCCTCTTTGTTAAAAAGGGAGATTCTCAAGTGTAGGAGGTGTTAAGGACATATTGGCACCAAACTGAGACTTTCTCCTTAATGTAATAAGAGGTATTAAAAAAGAATTGAAAAGGGAATGCATTTCTCACTGTGGGCTTCAATATTATTTATTACGTACCCATACACCACTGGAAATCATGTTGTATTCCCTCAGTGGTATATTTATTTTTGGAAAGCCTGGATTAGAGGAATGAAAGCGACCCTGATCACTTCCACCTTCTTTGATATGAGTTCCTTCTTTAGCTTCCCAGACTGAAGGAATGCAGGCATCCTGAATTCTTCTGTGTTTCCATGCCAAATGCAATTAAGTAGGGAAATGAAAGAGAAATTGAATGAGGAAGTGTTCACTGCTTTGCAAGCTTGGACAGGATACACTGAGGCTGTCGAAGGTTATAATAGAATTCTAAGATGATCCCCAGTGATCTGCACTTTTGTATCATTCCCTCCCCTTTGAGTGTGGGTTGAACCTGTGAATATGACTATACCACACCTGTGATTGTTACATTACATTGCAAAATTGTGATTGCTCTGGGTGGGCCTGGCCTAATCATGAGAGAACATTCAAACCATTTTTCTTCAGCTGGTGGCAGGCAAGGAGGTCTGAGAGATGGACTGCAGGGGGCTTGGAAAAAAGTAAACCTCCATATTGTGCAGTGCCACTGGGGGCCACTTGGCAAGGAACTTGAGGGGCAGACTTGAAACTGTAAGCAGTTCCCAGCTGACAGCTAGCAGGAAAACAGGAGTTTAGTTTAGTTTAGTTATATTATCTGCAAGGAAATGAATTCAACCAACAACCAGTTGGCATACAAGAGGACCCTGAGCCCAGACTTCTAGACCTAGGAACTGTGAGATCATCCTTTTCGTTGTTTTGAGCTCTGAAGTTTGTGGAACTTTGTTACATAGCAAGAGAAAACTACTGTAAAGGGATACAGAGATGAGTATGATAGATTGGCTGGCATCAGAAGACTTATATTTTAGTCTTGGAGATAAGATACACATGGAGGCAACTGAAATATTAATCAGGGTATACAAGTTTATGTCTGAGAAAGGTACAAACAATGTGAAGAAAGAAATATGGGTTGAGAAAAATCAGAGAAGGCTTCATGGAGGAGGTGACATTTGCATTGGGCTTAAAGGTCAAAGAGAATGTCCACTGCCAAACAGGGTGGTGTACCCAGTGCAAGCACCTAGCAGACTGATCAGGTTCCTGCTCAGCCTTGCACACAGAGCCGTGCAGAGTACCAGTGCTGGGGTTTAGTTGCTTAATTTCAGTTCTGGCTTCGCCACTTAGAATAAAGCCTCTACTCTTCATTGTCCTCATTGGAGAAAGAGGGGACACAGTGTCTACCTACAATTGACAAAATCCCATAGCCAGAAAATGGCAGATCCTTCTTTTCTTGCATGTGTTACCTCCACAGCTAGATCTCCCTCCATGGATTTGAAGCTTCTGACATTGAACACCATCCCTGAGGCCGCCTCCAGCATTTATAGGGCCCAAGGCAGGACTACAAATAGAAGCCCACGTACCGTATGTCTGGATATTTACAAGTTAGAAATCAAGCTAAAGGCTTATAAGTGAAATAAATCCTCTCCTTCTACTTTGGCAAATACACTTTGATAATGACAAAACAGAAGGCAAAAAACAAAGGTTTTAAAAAGATGGGTTCATGCTGCCTAGCCTCCATTTGGGACACTTCTGAAGGGCCATGTGAGCTTCAGAGTTGTGACAGAGTTGTATAAAGGACCAGCTTCTCCCTTTGCCCAGTCCTACCTTCCCACTTGCTGACGGAAACATCTCCTGAGAACATGTTCCCCAGAGCCTTCTGTGCTATGGCCCATTTCCAGGGGACCCTGTCGAAGATGGCTGCTCTCTCACACCTGATCGTTTGAGGATATCAGATCTTTCAACTGTAGGAGAAAAATCTTCTTTTTTTAAAATTTTTTAAAGATTTTATTTATTTAGGAAGGTTCCCCTTTCTCCACATCCTCGCCAGCATCTGTCATTTCCTGACTTGTTCATTTGAGCCATTCTGACTGGTGTGAGGTGGTATCTCATTGTGGTTTTGATTTGTATTTCCCTGATGCCCAGTGATGTGGAGCACTTTTCCATGTGTCTGTTGGCAGAGATCACAAGTAGGCAGAGAGGCAGGCAGAGAGGAAGGGGAGCAGGCTCCCTGCTGAGCAGAGAGCCTGATGTGGGGCTCCATCCCAGGACTCTGGGATCATGACCTGAGCCGAAGGCAGAGGCTTTAACCCACTGAGCCACCCAGGTGTCCCGAAAATCTTTTTTTAAAAAGATTTATTTATTTATTTAAAAGAGAGAGAGAGAGAGCGAGAGAGAGAGAGCGTGTGTGTGTGTGTGTGTGTGTGTGTAAGAGCTGGGGGAGGGGCAAAGGGAGAGGGAAAGAGAATCTTAAGTTAACTCCCCAGTGAGTGAGGAACCCAATGCAGGGCTCGATCCCACGACCCATGAGATCACAACCTGAACCGAAATCAAGAGCTGGACACTCAGCCGATGAGCCACCCAGATGCCCCAGGAGGAGAAATTCTAATCTGTACCTTTAGCTTCTGGACTCATCTCCCTAGGGCACTGTGGTCCACACCTGATGGTTCAAAGGCAGGAGCCATGGTTACAGAGGGAAACGTTGTTGCTGTTATCACTTTACGAAAGCAAAGCAGGGCTCCCCCTTTGGTAGTGTGACCCATGAGTGCTCCCCATTGGGAGGACCAGTTCTGTGTGCCGATCACATTGGGCATTTGAAAAAACATTTAATTACGTGCAAAGAGAGAGTCTATGTGTCAGTCTTGGGCCAGGTTTGTTTGGGACTTTATTATCATACATACCGCTGTAGCCTATTATTCCTAGACAGATTGGACAAGTTTCAAGGTTAATAAAAATGTTCCGGCAAATTGTTATTTTGAAAGTGATTGAAGGAAATGTCCCACTTGGAGCGTATGTTTGACCTTTCGGGGAAGGAAAAGGAAGAAAACGCTCATGGAAGCCTCGTGCAGCTTGATTCTTTTGACAGCTCTAAATTGTTTGGCGCGTGTCCGAGGGACTCAAAGCACCACAGGGACTGGCATTTCCTTCCCAAGTCTCTTCCCTCCACTTGGATGTGTCACTTTAGGTAATAATGATAATAATCATAAATAAGTTGCATTTTTTCCATCAGGCCCAGTGCAGCGCACTCCGTGGTTATCATCCCGTTCAGCGTTCATAACCCTGGCAAGTCAGGACCCTTCCAACTCTTCTGTGCTGAAGAGGGAAATGAAATAACTTGTCCAAGGTCATGGAGGAAGTGGTGGAATGTGGACAGAAACCTGGGTCTGTCCATCCCCAAACAGCCCAAATACTGCTTGTCTTTATCCAACCCAATAGGGTGCCACAGGCCGTGGTGGCCCCCAGACTGTCCACTACTATTTTGTGGCTGGCTGCCACCTGCCAGCACCGGTGTCTCTGTTCCCGAGGGCTGGCTCTCCTATTTTATTGAGGCATCACTGACAAATAAAAATTGTATGCACTTGAGGTACACAATGTGATGATCTGATACCCAGGTACATTGTGAAATGATGACCACAATCGAGCTAATTAACACATCCATCACCTCACATTGTTAACTGTGTGTGTGTGTGTGTGT
>ML110576.1:17279-29823 GCA_003697995.1 Taxidea taxus jeffersonii
GCAATTTCAAGTCTTCAAGATGGGTGGGTTTGTTGATGGGTCTGGGTCCCTCTCTGCCACGTGTTTGTGCACACCTGTCCATGCAGGACGTTACACTGGTATTCCAGATCTGCTGCAAAAATAAGCCAAGAAAGTCACCTTTCTAAAATAACTTCTATTTTTCAGATGAAGACCCAGTTCTGTCTCACAAGCCAGGCCCACCACGACTGGGTTCCCCTCTGCTGTTCAACCTTGGTCACAACTGCTTTCCGCTCCTGGGATGTTATGGGTGCCAGTACCCCAGTAACACAGCACTCTGCCCAGCTCTATCTCTGTGCAGTTGTTCCTGCCATTTCTCATGTGAAGGCCAACCTTTCCTGGAAACTCTACTCGAGAGTCCCTTAGAGTTTCCCTTTCTGCAAAAGCTCATTCATTCCACTTGACCCACCTCCTCCATGATGACTTAGCTCCTCATTATCCTCTTCCTTCCTGACTTATCATCCATACACATTGGGCCATCCATTATATTTTGTCTTGTGAAAAGGAAAATGTTCTGGGTTTGTGGTCAAAAGACCTAGGCACAAATCTCTTGTAGCTTGGCCAAGACACGTAAGCTCTCTGAGACTTGGTTTCTGTATCTATTGCCATCATTCCTTCATCCCTCAGTCAACAGACATTTCTGACCAGCGTTATATGTCAGCAATTGTGCCAGGCCCTGAAGACATGACATAAGTGAGACCCCCACCTTTGTGGAGCAGGGAGAGAAGCAGGGGAGACAGGGCCCTAGCCAAATAATAACACCATCCAACAGCTACGTAACCAACTCTAATTGTGCTAGGTCGCAGAGTAGGTTCTATGGATAGTATGTCCACAACTCTTTTCCACCTGCAGATCACCTGTAACTTTGAGAGACAGCTAACAGCTCCAACTCTGCTACCGATGTCTCCATGCTTGAGAGCTTCTTCTGGGGCAGACGACAACCCCAGGGACAACTTGCAGCCCATGAGAAAAGGGAGTCCGTGAATAAGTACCCCAGCTTCCTTGCCTATTGATGAGACAATTCTGAGGTATGTTCTGGAGCAGGGTCAAGCCAGCTTTTTCTCAAAGAGCTAGACAGAAAATATTTTAGGCTTTGCAGGCCATGTGGGCTCTGTCACGATGGCCCTACAGTGGACAGAACATGACAAAGGAGCACGGCCATGTTCCAATACAACGTTACAGAAATAGGCAGGTGGCCCTCAAGCTATAGCTGGCTAACCCCCATTCCAGACTCTCAGAGAGTCCCCAGGAGAATCGGGTCCAATTACCTATAGCTGTAGTTTACCCACTAACACACTATTCATCTGGACTCCCTTCCTGCCTCTCCGCACCTCTTCCTTACCACGTGAGCTGAGACCACCTCTCGAATCATGGCTTTGGTTTTGCTTTGGAAGAAACCCAAATTGAGACCAAGGGCTATGAAGGAAAAGTGTAAGAAGTTATGAGGCCACATAACAGAAAACTCATCCAGTCTGATAGGGTCAGAAAGTATATTCCAGACAGAGGGAAAAGCCTGGAACAGAAAGGAATCATGGCTGCTTTGAAGAACTCAAAAAAACAGCACTTGTTGGAGCTTTGAAGGAAGTGGGAATAACAGAACCACAGTGGCCAGAGAGAGAGAGTGAGGTGGGGCTGGACCCTACAGGACCATCTAGGCCCTGCTGAGGCCTCAGGTCTGGACGATGGGGCAGTGGGGAGCCACCGAAGGAGTTAGGCAGTCTAGCAACATAATGAGCTATGCACAGGCAGGCAGGGCTCAAAGGGGCCATGAGAAACTCCACCCCCATCCCCGTGGCTCAGTGAGTGACCTTCTCCCCCTGAGCCACTCACCCCCATTCACTCAGAATTCTAGGCAGAAAATCAAAAGCATCACCCTTAAACAGGACTCATAAACAGTTGAGTACCTTCTATCAACAGGGAATAGAGGGGTAAATACCCAATAAAAATACATAATAAAACAACTACAGAGCAAACAGAGCCGCCACACTCAGGCCCTGCCAGGTTATTACTTAGACTAGGAGGAGGATTTTGTGGTAATACTATTTGATTTTTCTGGCTCCTGGCCAATTATTTCACAATGCCCTTTATTCCTTCCTACTTTGCATCTTCGTCTTAAAGAATTGATGCTCTAAATCTTCAATGGGAAATCCTGGAAAAATAACCCCCTTCTACCCCCAACCCCGTTACACAGATGAGAGGGAAGGAAATGTCACCGGGAGTTTTCTATGTCTTTGTATTTCTTCCAGATACCCCCTTCTTCTGGGGGTCCAAGCACTTTTGAACAGAGCAGTCTCCTTAAGAGATAACCCTGTATTTCTGGTGGGCAGAAAAGACTATCTACTATCCTTCTCTAGAAGATTCCATGCCAGTATTTGGAATTTAAGGGTGGAATAAGTACACAGAGACCTAAGGAAGCTCCTAGAAGCCTCTTGGCAGGCTGGCCAGGTTGTCAGGGGATTCAAAGGGCAGTCATTTTGTCCTTATGGATAGACTCAAGTCTGTAATAGCAGCCAGGCCTTCCAACAGATTTCAAGGCAAACTTCTGCAGTTCTCCAAGACTGAACTCACTCATCCCCAAGCCATATTCATGCTTTATAAGCATGTGCAAGGCATCCCCCCAATCTCTCAGCCCCTCCTAGCGTCTTGCCCCAGCACATGTGTTTGTGTTTGTGCACATGTTGTGCATGTTTGTGCACATGTTGACTGGGCTCCTTCCGGGTTGTTCTGAGGAAATCATACAGCTCTTAGAAACAACATCAGGGTTGACATATTCATAGACCCAAAGGAAAAGTCAGTTCAAATATCTCCACCAGAAGTAGTGCTTGCGTTCTGACATTGGATAGACCTTTCCATTTTTTCTTTTATTTCTTCCACTATTCTTTTGACAGTGGTGAACTGAATACATTCCCAGGCCAAGCAGTTAGGGAACGATAAATTCCCAAAGGGTAGGAGTGCCTTTTTTGGCTGATGTATTAGATTTCTCTTGGTTTCAACTGAAAGAAAATCCAGCTCAGACCTGCTTAAGCAAAATGGAAATGAAGCAAACCCAGTGGAAAAGGCCAAGGGTAAGTCTGGCTACAGGTGCCTCTTGGTTCCTTTTTTCTTTTCTTTCTTCCTTTTTTTTTTTTTTTTACTGAAAAATATATTGTTTAGTTTCTTTCTTGTTAATCATCAGACATGATGGATGTCAGTCATTATACATGAATGTTTAAATCGCTGGAGGATCTAAAGAAATAATTGTTCTATATACAGGAGGATGTTACCAAAATTTATCGCTGACTAGCTGCCCCTGAAATTGTGCCTGGGACAGCCAGGGAAACCACATACTCTGGTACTGTAGGAAGACTGAAAGTAAATCATCAACAAATCTTAATCAACTCAGGGAAGCATTCCCCAATCTGTGCTCTGTGGAATACTAATTCTTCAGAATTTTCATGGGTATTGGTTAACGGAAAGTTCATGGAATTAAGGAGTTTGAGAAAGACTAAATTCAAAAGGACCTTTGCCGGACCTCTCAGAGCTGTTGGTACACTAACAGGGGTAGTAAATCTCCAAGAGGGAAGCACAGAATGCGACCCTATCCAAACATATTTGATGACAGAGTTCCATGCACAATTTTGTGCAATGCAAAAAGGAGTAGCAAACATTTTTCCTTTTTCAAGGATTAGTCATATTCATTCAAAAAATCATTATTGAAACCTACTACTCTGTGCCAGGAAATATACCAAATGCTGGAGATACACCAGTTAAGAAAGACATAGTCAAATTTCATGCCTCTGATACTTACAGTCAAATGAAAGGAAAATATTAAACAGATAGTTGTACAAATAAAAATATATGTCCTATATGGTGTCCCTATAAACAATATAAATATGCATTGATTTGAGCTGACATATATATATATGTATCACTATGCATATTCACATTACTATGCATATATGTATATATGTATTACTATGCATATATATGATCCTTACATATATGCATATATGTATACACAGACATATATATGCATATAAACATGGAGTTATTTTTTAAAATTTTTTATTAACATGGAGTTATTTTTTAAAGAAACTAAATCCAGTATATCTGATTCATTAGAAAATCCCAGAAGTGACACAGATTGCAAAGATGATATGATCTAACTACCTTCTCCATTTTAGAAGCACTCATTTATCCAACAAATATTTATTGAGTACCTGCTATGGCACTATTTAGACGCAGGTTACAGTCCCTGCCCTCAAGGAGCTTACAGTCTAGTTGGAGAGACAGGCATGGATCAAATAATCACACAAATTAATCTGTATGAAATGCATCTCTTCAACAACAACTTATTGAGGTGAAGACCAAGGCTAGAAGGACATAGACCAAAAAGATTCTAGTCCAGCCCTCCAAAAGCTTAGGGCAACATGGATGTCTGGATAACAATTTACATATAAAAGGAATAAGAACTGAAGTGGAAATTCATGCAAGAGAAACTGGGAGCAGATAGAAAGAGAATATACCTGAGTGGCTCTCAAGGGAGAACTTGGTAGAGGAGGAAACATGAACTATGTTTTAAAAAATGACAAAATAAAGCCCCAAAGAAGTGAAGTGACTATGAAGTCACATGACTTAATCATGGCAGAAGCAGAAGAAAAACACCAGGACTCCAGAGCTTATAAAAACTACGGGAGGGCCAGCAGCCAGAGCTGACTTTTCCGGGGTTCTTGAGGAGAGTTTTGGACCCATATAGAGTGAAAAGCATTAAGAGACTAAGTTTGAACCAGCTCCGCCTCCCATGGCAGACGTCTAAATCTGTGTGCATCTGGTAAGCCCCTGCGCAGAGCTGAGCAGCTCTAAAGCTCCTTGGTCTTAGCCAAAGAACAATCTGGCTTCGGAGGTGTGTTTGCTAGTAATTCAGATTACACCTTCCACTTAAAGAGAGAAGCTGGGACAGATGCCAACCCACTGCAAGCCACTGTGGTCCTTAAAATGGCACTTACAAGGGCTGTAGGAAACGTAAACTGGATCAATCACTCAGGATAGAAGAACAATCATAACGGTAAAATTCTCATTGGGCTCGCCTCTACCAATAGTAACAAAGGGATGAATCTTTGTCAGCTCTGCCACCAACCAATTAAAAGTATTAATGTAATAAAGATATAGATAGAAGTAGATATTAAGATATAGATATACAGATATGATATATATACATATTTATCCAAATCATCAATATACAGTTCAGTAAATTATCACAAGCTAAACACACCTGTGTAACTAACCAGCACCCACATTAAAGGGCTCCTGGGTGGCTCAACTGGTTAAGCATCTGACTCTTGGTTCCGACTCAGGTCATGGTCTCAGGGTTGTGAAATCGAGCCCTACCTGGGCTCGGCACTCAGCGTGGAGTCCTAGATTTTTTTCCCCCTCCCTCTCCCTCTGCTCCTCCCCCTACTCAAGTGCTCTCTCTTTCTCTCAAATAGATAAGTAAACCTTTAAAAAAAAAAAAAAGCAGCACCTACATTAAAAAAGACAGACCATTACCAACATCACAGAAGCCCTTATGCTTCTTTCTAGTCACTCCCCCAAGGTGGACTATCTTTATGACAACAGCATAGATTAGTTTTGCGTGTTTTGTGCTTTTGGAAATGGACCATGCAGCTTTCACTTTTGTGTGGTGCCTTCCTTTAATCATCGTGCACGTGAGCTTCATTCATACTGTTGCATGTGGTTGTATAGTCTTCACACCCAACTCAAAGCATTCCATTGTGTGGCCACACCACCTTTACATGTCTGTGCTGCCGCTGATGGGCATTCCAGTAGCTTCCATCTTACAGCCATTACAAATTACACTCCTACACATATGTTAGTACATATCTTCGGTGATCATGTGTATGAGTTTCTCTTGAGTCCACACCCAGGTGTACAACCGCCATGTTGTGGGATATAAGCAAGTTCGGCTTTAGTACATACTGCTGAAGTCTTTTGCAAAGGGGGCGCATCAGTCGGCACTGTGATTTATAGTGTCCCAGTTTCTCCATGTCTTTACCAGCTCTTGGTATTCTTTGTCTTTTCCATTTTCGCTCTTCTGGCTGGCGTGTAAGTGCCATTGCATTATAGTTTTAATCCTCATAAACTAGATGCTTTAGTGAAATGTACTACTTTCTCATATGCTTATTGGTAATTTAACACCCTTTTCAATGAATTATCTGTTCAAGTGTTTTGCTCAGTTTTTTTTATTAGGTTATCGCTTTCTCTTCCATATTGATTTGTAGGAGTTTTGGGTATATTTTTGGAAAGGGTCTTTTATGAGTATACAAAATGTTTTACCTTTTCATGTTATTGTGACTTTTGAGGGATGGAAGTTCTCAGACTTAACATACTCCAATTTATCAATTGCTTTTCCTTTATGACAGGCGATTTTCGTGTGCTATTTAAAAAATCTTTGCCTACTCTAAGGTCATTGATATTTTCTTAAAGTGTTTTTTCTTAAAGTGTTATTGTGTTGCCTCTCAGACCTCAGTCTACCGTGTATGTGGAATCAATTATTTTGAATTTATGAGATAAATGAATTATTTGAATTGTGAGGTAAAAGTCAAAATTCATTTTTTTCCCACAGGGATATCTAATTTACACTTGACAAGTGTTAATATTGACATAAAATAAATACAAACACACAAAACCTAAAAAACAAACAAATAAATACTGAAGTAAGACTAGACGATTTTTTTTTTTAAGATGCCAGCATGGATGTAGGAAAAAAGCCTTAATCTGAAATATACCATTAGGGCAAAAGGAGAGAAGTCTCCATATTTATATGGTTGTACTGAAGCCTTTGTATAAGGGTTCTTTAAGAAGAGATGAGTCTGTTTTTTAATCTAATGACCCACCATCTTTCTCACAAGGCCTAAGATCCAGGGAACAATGTGGTTGCTCAAACACAACATGCTTACTGATACTGCCACACTTTTGCATATGCTAGTCTCTGTATGGGATGCTTTTCCTAGCTCTTGTTCACTTCCTCCTACTGCTTCAAGACTGTCTCCAGTGCTCCTTTGTCTGTGAAGAGGTCCCTGATTCTGTTCCCACAACAGTTAGTATCTCCCATCACATATTTTACCTGCTTCTCTGATTGCAGTTATCTTACCCTGTTTTAATTAATTCTATGCCTCATTTCCATTATAACACAAAATCTTTGAAGACAGAGCTTGGGATTTATCTTAGTGTCCCCACCATTCAGCACAATGATTGGCCCCTATAAGATAGCTTAATTTGTTTTGACTTGGCTAATGTTAAATAAACCATACTAATAGGAGGAATGCCTTTGATAGAGGAATGACAAGATGGAAATGGGACCATGTCTTAGAAAGTAGAAGAACATGGTAAACATAATGTCTATAACAATATCACCCTTTTTGAATAGGAGAAGAAGCCAAGAATGGCAGAGGAGATATAGCAGAAGCAAAGGAGGAAAACAAAAGAAAGAGTAGCGAGCACTCATCAGAAATTGCTATAAAACTGAATAAAATAGATAAGACAACTATTTTCAAACATCAGGCAAAATGCAGCACAGGAATTTAAGAAAGAAGAGATATACAGGAAATGAGCCCCATGTTTACTACACTCTCTGTATGGGGACAGTTTCCTGACTGTGACACAGGAAGGTGAAGTCCAAGCAAAACAGGATGTTCCTCCTAAGCTGAGGAGACAGAGTCTAGACTTTAAGACCGATAAAGCAGCTGGAACTTGCAGGATGGGGCTTTCTCACAGAGAAAACATCTCCAGAAGTTTTTATAGAGAAACTCCACATGTGGTTGTTTAAAACCTGGACTGAAGAGGGTAAGATTCCACAAGACCTAGAAGAAAACAATAATTGCACCATTGAGTCATATTCAGGTTGGAATGGACATACTTAAGGTCACATGTAAGTTAACTGCCAAGAAGAAACCTCAACATTCTTCAAAGGAAGAAATCATAATTCAGATTCCTTGAAACATATTATCTACCATGTTCAACATACAATAAAAGATTATTAGACATGTGAAGAAACAGGAAAATGTGACCATGATCAAGATGAAACCCATCAATAGAAAGAGGCACTGAGATGACACAATGTTAGAATAATAGTCAAGGACTTCAAAGCAGTTATAAATAAACTCAAAGACTTAAATGAATATGGTCTTATGGAGTAGATAGTAAATTTCAAAGGAAAACAGAAGCTATTAAAAGAGCTAAAGGGCTATAACTTAAAAGTATAATATCTGAAATGGAAAATTCATTGGATGAGTGGACAATAGAAAAGGAAGAAAAATAGTCACTGACCAGGCAATCACAAACAAACAAGGCAATCACAATTATCCCATAAGAAGATCACATATTTTTAAAATTGAAAAAATTGGAGAGCCGCCATGATCTGAGTGACAGTAATGAGACATATGTGTGATTGCAGTAGCAGAAAAATGGGAGAGATTGAGAAGATGTGGTGTATATATACACAATGGAATATTATTCAGCCAGAAAAAAATGAAATCTTGCCACTTGCAGCAACACGAATGGACTATGGGAAAGTATTTTTGTTTGTTTGTTTGTTTGTTTTTTAAACAATGGTGTCAACAAATGGTGTTAGGAAAACTGGACAGCCACATACAAAAGAATGCTATTGGACCTTTCTTATGCCATACACAAAAATAAATTCAAAATGGATTAGAGACCTAAATATGAGACCTGAAACCATAAAAATCCTAGAAGTGTACATAGGCAGTCACTTCTCGGTCACAGCAACTTTTTTTCTAGATAGGTATCCTGCGGCAAGGGAAATAGAGGTAAAAATAAACTATTAGTACTACCTCAACATAAAAAGCTTCTGCACAGCAAAGGAAACAATCAACAAAACTAAATGACAACCTATGGAATGGAAGATTTTTGAAAATGACATACCCAATGAAGGGCTTGTATCCAAAATATATAAAAAACTTATACAACTCAACACCCAAAAACCAATTAATCCAATTAAAAATGGGCAGAAGATGTGAACAGACATTTCTTCAAAGAAGACATCCCGATGGTCTATAGACACATGAAAAGATGCTCAATATCACTTATCACCCAGGAAATACAAATCAAAGCCACAATGAGATATCACCTTAAACCTGTCTGAATGGCTAAAATCAACAACACAAGAAACAATAAGTGTTGATGAGGATGTGGAGGAAGGGGAACCCACTTGCACTGTTGGTGGGAACGCACACTGGTATGGCTGCTCTACAAAATAGTATGGAGGTTCCTCAAAAATAAATAGAACTACCCTGTGATGCAGCAATCACACTACTGAGCATTTATCTAAAGAATACAGAACAATATTTCAAAGGGACACATGCACCCTTATGTTTATAGCAGCATTATTCACAATAGACAAGATATGGAAGCAGCCCAAGTGTCCATAGATAGATGAATGGATAAAGAAGATCTGGTGTATACAATGAAATATTATTCAGTCATAAAAAATGAAATCTTGCCACTTGCAAAAACATGGTTGGAGCTAGAGAGTATAATGCTGAGTGAAATAAGTCAGGCAGAGCAAGACAAATACTATATGATTTCATTCATATGTGGAATTTGAGAAACAAGATGGATGAACAAAGGGAGAAGGATAGAGAGAAATCAAGAAACAGACTCTTAACTACAGAGAACAAATTGATGGTTACCAGAGGGGGGTGGAAGAGGAAATGGGGGAAATAGGGGATTAAGGAGGGGATTTGTAGGTGAACACCAAATGATATACAGAACTATTGAATCATTATTTTGTACACCTGAAACTAATATAACACTGTATGTTAACTAACTGGAATTAAAATAAAAACTAAAAAAATAAAGGTGTAAAATTTAATGAAAAACAGATCTAAGAAGCTTGGCAAAACTGGCACAGGATAAATTAAGAGAAACTGCAACTAGTCACATCATTCTTAAGCTCCTGAAAATGAAAAATAAAAACCAAAAATCCCAAGCAGCTGGAGAAAACCAACTCATTACATAGAAATAATGATATCAACATTAGTCAACTTCTTATAAAAAACTAAAATAAGAGATAATAAAATATCTTTTCAGTTGTGAAAGAAAATGCAGCCAAGGAAGGAGCAAGGTGGTGAATGAGTAGGAGACCTAAATTTCCACAGTTCCCAGGAGTGCAGCTGGATGGTTATCAAACCATTCTGAACACCTACCGACTCAACAGGAGATTGAAGAGAGGAAGAGTAGCAATTCTAGCAACAGGAAAGCCACCACTTTCTGGAAGGTAGGACATGTGGAGAAGTGAATCCGAGGCAGTATTTGGGAGGACAAACTGTGGGGGTGGGGGAGGGAGCCTCTGTGAGCCACTTACCGGCAGGTGAGAAAGCAGCAGGGCACAAAATTGGAAATTTTAGAAGTTTGCTCCACGGAGGGACGTCACTCCAGTGGCTAAGTGGGGGGTGGAATCCTCGTGGGGACAGTGTGGTCTCAGGGCCCATGGGGTCACAGAAATCCCGGGGGTGTCTGAGTGTGGCAGAGATCCCAGGGATGGGAACAGGGAAGCCAGCTGCAGAGACGGAGCCAAGGAGGGTCTCTCAGCTCGGGGTTGCCATAAACTATCATCCACAGCACAGTCGGACTGCTCTTCGAGCAGGGGCCCCATAAGTGGCAGTCCATGGAGACCCTTCCACCTTCCTCCACTGGGAGAAGCAGTGCAGGAGCATGCAGCAGGAATCTGCTGGGTTTGGAGACTCCAAATGGGGCCATGCACCACACACAGAAACACTCGGTCACAGGCCAGGTGAGCTAGGAGTGCAGCCGGAGACCAGGGAGATGGGAGGGATTGACTGGCTTTCTCTGAGGGTGCACTGAGGAGTGGGGGCCCGAGCTCTCAGCTCCTCCGGGCTGGAGACTGGGAGGCCGCCATTTTCATTCCCGTCCTCCAGAGCTCTACAGAAAGTGTTCAGGGAACAAAATCTCCAAGAGCGAACCCGAGCAGATTACTTAGCCCAGCCCCTGGCAAGAGCAGTGCAATTCCGCCTCGGACAAAGATATTTGAGAATTATGGCAACAGGCCCCTCCCCCAGAAGATCAGCAAGATCCAGCCAAGACCAAGTTTACTGATCTGTGAGAACTGAAAAAAATACCAGTGTTAGGGGAATAAGTAAATAGAATTCATGGCTTTTTTTCTCATGGTCCTTTAGTCTTTCAAAGGTGAATTTTTAAAATTTTCATTACTTTTTCTTTTTCTTTTTTTGAATTTTTCCTCTTTCTTATTTTAACCTATTTTATCTTTTCAATGCCTTTTTAAAAATATTTCTTTAATTTTCATTTTTATAGTCATATTCTATCCCTTCATTGTGTTTATTTAACCTTATTTTTTGTATACATATAAGTTTTTCTTTCTTTACAATTTTGGGATATAGTTTCTTCTAACAGACTAAAATACACCCTAAATCTAGCATATGGCTTTGTTCTAGTCTCCAGCCTGATCACATTCTCTCCTTTTTCTTTTTCTTTTTTCAACTAACTTCTTATCTTATCAATTCCTTTTTTTAAATGTTTTTACATTCATCTTTACATTCATATTCCCTTCATCACTTTGCCCTTATTTCTGTATACATAAAAGTTTTCCTTTCTTTAAAATTTTGGAAGATGGTTTCTTCTAACAGACCAAAATACACCCCAAATCCAGTGTGTGGCACCATTCTATTCACCAGCCTCACCATATTTCTTTTCCCTTACTTGTCACCCCACTTTCAGGTCCCTTCTGATTTAGTTAGTGTACATTTTTCTGGGGTCGTTGTTACTCTTTCATCTGTTCTCTCATTCACCTGTTTTTCTCTGGACAAAATGACAAGGCAGAAAAACTCACCTCAAGAAAAGAACAAGAGGCAGAACTGACTGCTAGGGACCTAATCATTATGGACATCAGTAAGATGTTAAAACTAGAGTTCAGAATGATGATTATAATGATGCTAGCTGGGCTTGAAAAAAGCATAGGAGATACTAGAGAGTCCCTTTCTAGAGAAATAAAAGAATTAAAATCTAACCAAGTTGAAATCTAAAAACCTATTGATGATGTGCAATTAAAAAATGGAAACTTTTACTGCTAGGATAAATGAGGCAGAAGAGAGAATTAGACAGAAGTAGTGATATATCAGACCAAATGATGGAGAATAAAGAAGCTGAGAAAAAGAGAGATAAACAACTACTGGATCACAGGGGGGAGAATTCAAGAGATAAGTGATACCATAGCTGAAACAATATTAGAATAACTGGGATACCGGAAGAAGAAGAAAGAGGGAGAGGGACAGATATATTGGAGCAAATTATACCAGAGAACATTCTAATCTGGGGAAGGAACTGGGCAGCAAAATCCAGAAGGCACAGAGAACCCTCTCAAAATCAATAAAAATAGGACAATACCCCATCATCTAATAGTAGAACTTACAAGTCTCAGAGACAAAGAGAAAATCCTGAAAGCAGCTCAGGACAAGAGGTCTGTAACTTACAATGGTAGAAATATTGGACTGGC
>ML110576.1:30223-83063 GCA_003697995.1 Taxidea taxus jeffersonii
GCAGACCTATCCACAGAGACCTGGCAGGTCAGAAAGTACTGGCATGATATATTCAGAGCACTAAACAAGAAAAATATGCAGCCATGAATACTATATCCAGCTACGCTGTCACTGAAAATACAAGGAGAAATAAAAAGCTTCCAGGACAAAGAAAAACTAAAAGAATGTGCAAACACCAATCCAGCTCTACAGAAAATATTGAAAGTGGTCCTCTAAGCAAAGAGAGAGCCTAAAAGTAACAGACCAGAAAGGAACAGAGAAAATATACAGTAACAGTCACCTTACAGGCAATACAAAGGCACTAAATTCATATCTTTCAATAGTTACCCTGAATGTAAATCCATTCTGATATCCATTGTATTGTCTGTAAGACAATACAATGCCCCAATCACAAGACACGGGGCATCAGAATGGATTAAAAAAAAAAAAAAAAAAAAGGCCCGTTGATATGCTGTCTGCAAGAAACTCATTTTAGACCTAAAGACACCTCCAGATTTAAAGTGAGGATATGGAAAACCATTTGCCATGTTATTGGACATCAAAAAAAAAGCTGGGGTGTCAATCCTCTTATCAGACAAGTTAGATTTTAAGCCAAAGACTATATTGATGAGAACACTATATCATACTATATCATACTTAAGGACATTATATCATACTTAAAGGGTCTGTCCAACAAGAAGATTAAATAGTTTAAAATATCTATACCCCAAACATGGGAGCAGCCAATTATAAAAGCCAATTAATAACAAAATCAAAGAAACACATTGACAATAATACAATAATAGTAGGAGACTGTAACACCCACTCACTGAAATGGACAGAACTCAACTACAAGAGGAAAGTTGGAAAGAATTCAAATACATGGAGGCTAAAGAGCATCCTACTAAAGAATGAATGGGTCAACCAAAAAATTAAAGAAGAACTAAAAAAATTCATGGAAACAAGTGAAATGGAACAACTGTTCAAAATCTTTTGGTACAGCAAAGGTGGTCCAGAGAGGAAAGTATATAGCAATACAAGCCTTTCTCAAGAAACAAGAAAGGTCTCAAACACACAACCTAACCCTACACCTAAAGGAGCTGGAGAAAGAACAACAATGAAAGTTTAAACCCAGCAGGGTAGAGAAACAATAAAGATCAGAGCAAAAATCAATGAAATAGAAACCAAAGGAATAGTAGAACAGATCAATGAAACTAGGAGCTGGTTCCTTGGAAGAACTAATAAGATTGATAAACCCCTGGACAGACTTATCAAAAAGAAAAGAGAAAGGACCCAAATTAATAAAATCATGAATGAAAGAGGAGAGATCACAACCAACACCAAAGAAATAATGATAATTATGAGCAACTATATGCCAGCAAATTTGATGATCTGGAAGAAATGGGTGCATTCCTAGAGACTTATAAACTACTAAAACCGAACCAGGAAGAAATAGAAAGCCTAAACAGACCTATAATCAGCAAAGAAATTCAAGCAGTCACCAAAAATCTCCCAAAAAACAAGAGCCCAGGGCCAGATGTCTTCCCAGGGGAATTCTACCAAACATTTAAAGAAGAATTAATACCAATTTTCCTGAAACTGTTCCAAAAAATACAAATGGAAGGAAAACTTTCAAACTCATTTTATGAGGCCAGCATTACCTTGATCCCCAAACCAGACAAAAACATCAAAAAGGAGAATTACAGACAAATATCCCTGATGAACATGGATGTAAAAGTTCTCACCAAAATACTAGCCAATATGTTCCAAGAGTACATTAAAAGGATGATTCACCACACCAAGTAGGATTTATTCCTGGGCTTCAAGGTTGGTCCAACATCCACATATCAATCAATGTGATACAGTACATTAATAAAAGAAAGAACAAGAACCATATTATACTCTCAATAGATGCAGAAAGAGGATTTAACAAAGTACAACATCCTTTCTTGATTAAAACTCTTCACAGTGTAGGGATAGAGGGTATATACCTCAATATCATAAAAGACATCTATGAAAAACCCACAGTGAATATCATTCTCTTCCCCTAAGTTCAGGAAGATGGCAGGGATGTCCACTATCACCACTGCTATTCAACATAGTACTAAAAGTCCTAGCCTTAGCAATCAGACAACAAAAAGAAATAAAAGGCATCCAACTTGGCAAAGAAGAAGTCAAACTCTCACTCTTTGCAGATGATATGATACTTTATGTGGAAAACCCAAATGACTCCACTCCAAAACTGCTAGAACTCATACAGGAATTCAGTAAAGTGTCAGGATATAAAATCAAGGTACATAAATCAGTTGCATTTCTATGCACCAACTAGACAGAAGAAAGAGAAATTAAGGAATCAATTCCATTTACAATTACACCCAAAACCATAAGATACCTATGAATAAATCTAACCAAAGAGTCAAAGAATCTGTACTTAGAAAATTATAGAATATTCATGAAAGAAATTGAGGAAGACACAAAGAAATGGAAAAACATTCCATGCTCATGGATTGGAAGAACAAATACTGTGAAACTGTCTATGCCTAATGCAATCCCTATCAAAATACTATCAATTTTTTTCAAAGAAATGGGACAAATAGTCCTAAAATTTAAATGGAACAAGAAAAGACCCTGAATAGCCAGAGGAATGTTGAAGAAGAAAACCAATGTTGATGGCATCACAATTCCAGACTTCAACCTCTAAAACAAAGCTGTAATCATCAAGACAGTATGGTACTGGCACAAAAACAGACACATAGATCAATGTAACAGAATAGAGAGCCCAGAAATGGATCCTCAACTCTATGGTCAACTAATCTTTGACAACACAGGACAGAATGTCCAATGGAAAAAAGACAGTCTCTTCAATAAATTGTGTTGGGAAAATTGGACAGCTGCAAGCAGAAGAATGAAACTGGATCATTTCCTTACACCACACACAAAAATGGACTCAAAATGGATGAAAGACCTCAATGTGAGACAGGAATCCATAAAAATCCTTGAGAAGAACACAGATAGCAATCTCTTCAACCTCAGCCACCACAACTTCTTCCCAGAAACATCACCAAAGGCAAGGGAAGCAAGGGCAAAAATGAACTATTGGGACTTCATCAAGATACAAAGCTTTTGCACAGCAAAGGATACAGTCAACAAAATCAAAAGACAACTGACAGAATGGGAGAAGATATTTGTAAAAGACATGTCAGATAAAGGGCTAGTATGGAAAATCTATAAATAACTTATTAAACTCAACACCCTAAGAATAAATAATCCAGTCAAGAAATGGGCAGAAGACATGAACAGACACTTTTGCAAAAAAAAAATCCAAATGGCCAACAGACACATGAAAAAGTGCACAACATCACTTGGCATCAGGGAAATACAAATCAAAACCACAATGAGATACCATCTTACACCAGTCAGAATGGCTAAATTAACAAGTCAGGAAATGACAGGTGTTGGCAAGGATGTGGAGAAAGAGGAACCCTCTTACACTGTTGGTGGGAATGCAAATTGGTGTAGCCACTCTGGAAAACGGCATGGAGGTTCCTCAAAAAGCTGAAAATAGAGCTACTGTACAACCCAGCAATTGCACTCCTGGGTATTTACCCTAAATATACAAATGTAGTGATCTGAAGGGGCACATGCACCTGAATGTTTACAGTAGCAGTGTCTACAATAGCCAAATGATGGAAAGAACCTAGATGCCCATCAACAGATGAATGCATAAAGAAGAAGTGAATATATATATATATATATTGCAGCCATCAAAACCCCCCAAAATCTTGCCATTTGCAAAGACATGGATGGAACTAGAGGGCATTATGCTGAGTGAAATAAGTCAGTCAGAGCAAGACAATTATCATATGATCTCACTGATATGAGGAATTTGAGAAACAAGACAGAGGATCATCGGGGAAGGGAGGGAAAATGAAACATGATGAAAACAGAGCGGGAGACAACCCATAAGAGACTCTTAATCTCAGGAAACAAACTGAGGGTTCCTGGAATGGAGTGGAGTGGGAGGGATGGGGTGGTTGGGTGATGGACATTGGGAGGGGGCATGTGCTATAGTGAGTACTATGAATTTTGTAAGACTCATGAATCACAGACCTGTAACTCCTGAAACAAATAACACATTATATGTTAATAAAAATAAAAAGAAAGAAAATGCTGTCAAATCAGAATTTTTTTCTCCAGTAAAATACATCTTTTAATAATTTGGGGGAAATAAAGGCATTGTTGGATAAGCAAAAATTGAGACAGTTTGTCAACAACTATCTATATTATAATAACTAAAGGAAATTCTTCAGGCTAATGGATTTGATCCACATAGATACTCAGTTCTATTTGAAGAAATGAGGAGCATCAAAAATGTTGAATATGAGGGTAAACATAGAAGATTAGATTTCTTTTTCCTTTTCTTAACTTTCTTAGAAATTAAAAGTGGGAGGAGGAAAGGAACAGAGAAGAGTATGATGTAAAAACCATATACAACCAGGGAATTTAGAGCCAAATTTTGGCTCTGCTACATACAAACCATATGACTGAGGATCAACTGTTAAACATCGCTGAGCTACTTCCAACCATTGGTTAACTCTTACCTTTGCATAGTTGTTAAGAAATTAGAGAGAATATCCACAGAATGCCTAGCACAGTGGCCAGGGTATAGCGGGTAGTTGGGGAGAGGAAATGTTGCCATCATGAATGTTAGGTATTACATAAGAAGACTCAACACTTGACATTTGGTATAGTGATCGAGTTTCTTAATCTATGATAATCTATTATGTTTTCTTAAAACCAAGACAACAGTGGTCTTAAACTATGAGACTGTTGCAGGGATTAAGTGTAAAAACCTATTTAAGACATTTAGCAAAATGACTGACATACAAAAATGATCAATAAATATTTGTAACTAAAAAAAAAAATGGAAGTTCAGACCTGTCTTGCCCGAACCAAGGATATGTAAAGTTTTAAACCTTTCTCTTTCAATTTTATTTATATTTCTCTTTCTTCCTAAAGTAAAAATCACAAATGCTCATTGAATTCATGTTGGTTTGGTCAACTTAGGTCTATATAGTCAAAGGTAGTGAATTTTGGAACCATCAGTTATTGCCGAGCCCAGTGCTAAAGACATCATTTAAAAATCTCTGGAAAATGTGTGCCTCAGATGCAAGTGGGTTTTAAAGTATGCACAAACTTTTGTCAATGACTAAAGCAGCAAGCCATGCCTTCCACACTATTTCCCAAACTTGTCTTTTACTTAACTCATACATATTACCATTATTTACTCATATCTTTAAATGACTCACTATTCTTCTACTTAAATTAATTTCAAAAGGCAATTTGGGCTATTAGTAAATATGGAATACTAGTATCCCTGAAACTATATGGCAAAAAGAGAAATAAAACAACACAATGTTGTTACAATTTATTTACAGATTTTTGCTTTCCAGGGGCTCTGAACCTGGGCTTTATCTTTGTTGAGGGTAAGAAAGAGAAAGCTTGGGAAAGAAATTGATTAGCCAATGTTTCAGAGGTGTTAAAAACATACTAACTCCTGAGACTTCTTTGTTGAAATCACAAGGAATGAAACAATTTAAAAGAGAATAACTTTCTCCATGGGCAATTCAGTTTTATTAGTGATCTGTTTTTAGGCTTTTATGCTCTCATGTATTAAAAAAATGGAGATAATCATAGCACCTACTTCACAGGTTTGTAGTAAATGATAGGGAAACAATATATGGAAGCATCTTAGCACTGTGCCAGATACAGACGATACTGAAGAAATACCTGTGGTAACTTAAAATAGTACATATACATTCGTTACCCACAAATTTCTTGTCCATGGGGAAAACACTGATGGGCTTCTTGATAGCCATCTTTTCTACCTGCATGTTGAAATTGGTGGGGGTGCGGTCACGGGGGTGGGGGAGGACCCTGGAAGGGGAAGTCACCATGGTCTAGAATTTTAACTTGTTTTTTTTTTTTTTTTAAGATTTTATTGAATTATTTGACAGAGAGAGAAATCACAAGTAGGCAGAGAGGCAGGCAGAGAGAGAGAGGGAGAAGCAGGCTTCCCAATGAGCAGAGAGCCTGATGTGGGGCTTGATCCCAGGACCCTGAGATCATGACCTGAGCTGAAGGCAGAGGCTTAACCCACTGAGCCACCCAGGTGCCCCTAGAATTTTAACTTGTTAATAGCTTTGTTTAATTTTTAAATCTCTGAACTAAATATAGAAAGGAGCTATGTTACTAAAAGATATTAAGACAAGCATTCCCTGCCACACAGGTTTCTGCAGCCATTATTCTATGCTATTACTCTACTTTTTCAGCCTCTCTCTCATTCTGTTGGTCCATTTGTCTGAGTCTCTCTCTCGCCCCACAGCCTACCATCATAATGAGTACTTAAGCACTTAATTAATATCTGTATATTGTGGAAATCTTAAAGATGGAAACCCCAGGTCTATCTCATTTTCAAAAGGCCTTCTAAAAGGGAAAATGTGACAATGTGACACTGGTTATTTCTCCAGTTTAATAATAAAATCTTTGATTCTGCCAAAAATAATTTCTAGGAGCAAATTAAAGAAACCTTTTTTAGTAAAAATTGAATCCAGGAACCAGGAATTTGAATTCCAAAAACCATAAACTTCTAGAAATAATGATGTATTTATTCCTGGTAGAAGAATCTAAAACTCACTACATCTAAATACTACAGCTTTTTCTTCCACTGACACGAGCTGTTAATTAATTGCACCTTTTGCTATCAAAAACAATAAAGAACAAACAACTTAAAAGGAGAATGTTGTCAAATCATCACCATATATCAGGCATAATTTTTTTTTAATTTTCATCAGATCCTTTCAATCCATCAGATATGTTAATATTTATGGAGTGTTTATAGAAGAAATCTGTTAGAATTAATAAATAATAGAGCTAATGTCTTTTAAAAAAGTAAATCAAGAATCCCATCATATAGTTGCTCATAATTTACCATAGCAATATGAAATCAGAAAAGCCATAAGCAGACAGGATTATATTCCATTACTCAGAATAACTAACACCAAAGTGTTTTTGTTGTCCTTTTTTTTTTAATGAAATAAAGTACTTTGACAACTCCAACTTGTAGGACTTCTTTTCATCAAACTGTGTGGAGCCATAAGTGATTATACAGACATAGGAATTCATGCTAAGGGATTTTCTTTTCCCTGATTTGAGCCTGAGACATTATATTATATTTGCTAATACATTACTCAGGATTGTAGTCTCTGTATTCCAAACTAAGAGTTATTTTCTTATTTTGTGCTCTTTTATCAGTCCTTAGTATTAAGATTATGCAAACTTTTTGATTATGTAAACTTCTATTTCTATAACTAACATATTGATAAAACATTCCCTGACTTCATCCTAGTGATTCAAATAGTTGTACTGCTCAAAAATTTCTGGAAGAGGGAGGGGAAATATAATGCCTTAAAAATTTTTTTTCCCTGGGATGATCTTGAGGGATCAAGCCCCGCGTCGGGCTCTGCTCGGCAGGGAGCCTGCTTCCCCCTCTCTCTCTGCCTGCCTCTCTCCTACTTGTGATCTCTGTCTGACTTGTGATCTCTGTCTGTGAAATAAATAAATAAAATCTTTAAAAAAATTCTTTTCCCATCAAAAGGGAGTAAAAACAGAAAAAGTTGTTGATGCAAACATTTTTTTTCCATAGTAGAACAGTGATTTTTTTTTTTTTAAGTATTTCAGTACATACTCAGTAGAACTGAGATCTGGTTAACTTTTATATTTTTCTCTTCTTTAATTCAAATATAATCTCTCTTTGTTTGGGCAATAACCATGTTCTTGGGGGTAAAAGTTTTAGTTTTCTACTCAAAATGCAATATTTTCAAATCTCTATCCTAATAACTGAATTGGACCAATTTGCAGAGCTGATGTGGTCTGAATACACTGAAAAAGATCCCAATTTGATCCAAAATATTCACTTAGTAAACATACTACATACAAGTTACTGAGATAGAAAGAGTAATTTCAATACTAGCCAGTGTCTATGTTGCTTTCATTTTATTTTTGTTTTGGATTTTAACCTTTAATAAGCAACTTGCCAAATTACTTTACAAATGTATTGGATAGTTTTTACTGACTTGAGTAAAATATATGTTTTGCAGGGTTTTGTTGTTTCAAATTTTTACTAGTGTCAAGTATTTGACAATATATATTTTTTAAGATTTTATTTATTTATTTGACAGAGAGATCACAAGTAAGCAGAGAGGCAAGCAGGGGGAGGGGGGAAGCGGGCTCCCTGCTGAGCAGAGAGCCCGATGTGGGGCTCGATCCCAGGACCCTGGGATCATGACCTGAGCTGAAGGCAGAGGCTTTAACCCACTGAGCCACCCAGGCGCCCCTAGTGTCAAGTATTTGAAATGAATTTCTTATAGACAGCATCTGTTGGATGGTGTTTTTTAATCTACTCTTCCAATCTCTGCTTTTTAATTGGTGTAACAGAACATGTATATTTAAGGCAATTGTTGATACGTCAGGGCTTAAGTAAGCTCCAAATAAGTTCATGAATGTCTTTTCAAGATATTAATGTGACATGAAGGTTAGGAGAAATGGCCTTCTGACCAACCAGATAACAATTTCAAGTTGAGCAATAAATCATGTTGTAACTCTCACCAGTAGAATAACCTTCACCCAGCCTTTGGCTTATATTGTGAGATGTTTTTGGAAAAGGCTAAACAAACCTATTAATTTATTTATTATAGAGAGGTTGGTTTTGTTTTGTTTTCTTTTAGTATACTGTCCACTATATTCAGGGTCCTGTCCAAAAATAGCAAATCAAAATTTTATTTTAGCCCTCAAAAAAATGTTTTCTTTCTCTTGAGGACTAAGAATAGATTTTTCTATGCACACATTGATTTTGGAAATAGTAATACTTCACTTTTTGCTTTGGCTTCCAGGAAGCACAACACCACTTTTATCACCTTAAAATTATAGCCTTATAATTGATTTACCACCCCTACTCTTTTTGTTATTGTGATTTTATATTTAACTTCATATGCTATAAACACCATAAGATATGGTTGTGCTGCTTTAAGCAATCAATAATCTTTTTCATGTACTCATATAAGTATCTTTTCAAGAACACTGTGCCTTCTGGCAGGTCTTTCCTTTCAACTGGAAATAGTTCCTTTAGCCTGAGGAACTTATTTGTCCCTTCATCTGCTGAACATTTCTAGGTTTTGCTGCTATGAACATTTCTGCCTCTCCTGGGACATGTTTCTCCTCTTTTGGGTAAATACCTGAGAGTGGAATTGTTAGGTCTTTTGGTAAGGGTATATTTAACTATACAAGACTGTATCAAACTGTTTTCCAAACTTGCTCCATTTTATATCTCAACAAGCAATGTATGACAGGTGTATGAGTGTGTCTGTTTCTATTGGCTATTTTTTCTCTTGATTATGGATTGAAGTTTCCTGTGTCACATTTTTATTGAACGGTGGACACTTGAGTAAAAGAAATTAGAAACTATAAATTGATATTCACTTTCCAATGTCAGAGAAATTGGTTGAGAATCCCCTCACCTTGATTCAGTTGACTTATTTCGCTAAGCATAATACGCTCTAGTTCCATCCATGTTGTCGCAAATGGTAAGATTTAATTTCTTTTGATGGCTGCATAGTATTCCATTGTATATATATATACCACATCTCCCTCACCTTGATTCAATCAGGAATTATGATGAGTGGCAGTTGGGCTATAACTAAGCTACGTTTAGTCTACCTGTAATTTCAATTGTCTTGAGGGTAGAAGACTACTGTGGTCATTGCTAGCCCCTTTCTTTAGCAGATTTATTACTTCCAAGCACAGAGTTTAGGTGATTAAACTTTCCTTTCGAGCATTCTTCTTTCAAGAAAAGAACCCAGTTCTTGGGTTTTCTTGCTGTGCTAATTCTCAGCAGAAGTCCTGTGGAGGAAAGCTGACAGATGGAGTAAACCAATCCCTTGACCCAACTCACTTTTGATAACTATATTATGTTAATATGGCTTATTCATTTTAATTTCCACCAGCTTTTACACTCTAGTCTACCTATATTTCAAGGTCCTTATTTTTTCTATTTTATTTTATTTCTTATATTCCTTTAAGTTGCTTCAAATGGCTGCCAGCCAAGATAGACAGGGCTTATATATATAAATAAATAAAGTTAATCTACATTTACTGCATTAATTGTATCACATCACCATATTTTTAAAAGTGCTCTTTAAGCTCTTCAATCAGCTCTAAAAACCCACAACAGAAGACCATTTTTTTTTTTTCAGTCAAACTTGGTTTTTCAAGATCCTCACTGTGTTCTCAAGGGTGCTATAAGAACCAACATACAGGGGCGCCTGGAGGGCTCAGTGGGGTGAGCCTCTGCCTTCGGCTCCGGTCATGGTCTCGGGGTCCTGGGATCGAGCCCCATGTCTGGCTCTCTTCTTGGTTGGGAGCCTGCTTCCCCTTTCCCCTCTGCCTGCCTCTCTGCCTACTTGTGATCTCTCTTTCTCTCTCTCTCTCTCTGTCAAATAAATAAATAAAATTTAAAAAAAAATTTAAAAAGAACCAACATACAATTTACTAGCAGAATCTGTAGTGGATGGACAATTGTTGGCTACTGAATTGAATTCATTTTTCTAACCAGTCTCTTTAATGAGAAAAATGAAGGAAATAAAATGGGACATTTAAAAACTAATAGAAATCTTGAATATAATAACTACTGACAAAGGCAATTAAGGAATACTTTTAAAATTTTTAATAGAAATAAATGAGAGTGTTCAAATGAGAGGTACCCAAAGGAAAGAAGGAAATTTGTCAAATTTAACTATTGCATTACTCCTAATTATTTTCCCTAAATCAAAGAAAACATTTTATAACTTTTTAAAAATTACTATAAATAATGATCCCTGAGTTTATCAGCAAATAAATATGGATTAACATTGCTTCTTGTGTGTTCCTGATTAAGCAAAGTTTTACCATCAGACTGTCCCATATTGCATGCAGAATCACATGGCCATGTTTTGTGACATGGAGAAATGAAGAAAAGTCAGATTTGAAAGTTCTTTTTTTTTTTTTTAAGATTTATTTATTTTAGAGAGAGAGAGAATAAGAGAGAAGGATTGGGGGAGGGACAGAGGGAGAGAGTCTGCAAGTGGATTCTGAGCTAAGCTCTGTGCAGGGCTCAACTTGGGGCTCGATCCCATGACCCTGAGATCATGATCCAAGCCAATACCAAGAGTCGTATGCTTAACTGATTATGCCACCCAGGCACCCCTGAAAGTTCTTTTCAATTGATTAAGGAGGTTTTTAAAAGGGAGAAGCGATCCTAATTGAAACTGTACAACCCCCATCTCTTGGATGCCTCTTTTCAACCGCCATTTTACACTTCTATACAGTATATAGAAACATAGACTATGTAGACACCCACACAGTCTAATGATATTTAGAAAATTTTCAAACATCACATTCTAAGAGGGAAAAAACTACTCTAAAATGCAGTCAGTTTCATTTAAGAGCAAAGAGAGTTTGCCATGTATTTCCAGTGATACCAAGTGTTTTCTACACTGGCCAAGTAAAAATTTCTCCAGATTTTCCATTTCAGAGTAGGGGAAAGGAGAGTTGTAGGGGGAGGAAGACTGTATAGGGTAATGTTCTTGAAAAACATCTTCATGAAGGTCTTCATGTTCAATGACCTTTTTACTTGCTTGAGGTTCAAACACAGAACAGTAATACATTCCCTTAGCAATAATCAATAGTCAATATCAATATCAATAATCAATATCAATAATCAATAATTACTGATTACAATCAGTCATCTGCCTGTATTGGTAGAGAGTTCAAGTACCTCTTCTAAAGGCTTCTATTTAGCTGTCCATGAAAACTATGTCTTATATGGATAAGCATCAATATCCTGCCACATGGAAACAGTGTCACTCTTGAACACCAATCTTATACAGTCACATACCTATCTTGCAGCCAGATTGTGCAGGACATACATGTGAGCAAAACACCAAGCCAGCACAGACTCATCACAAGGCAAGATCACCTAGGTCTTGTGTTGGATTATCCAAGTCTAGCTGGTAGGTTCTAATAATGTTGCACCTCAAAGGGAGTTGTGTCTATGAGGTTTTCTAGAGTATGACTATTTTCCCAGGAAGCTCAATAGGCCCTCTGTCAAACCCCTGCCTCCTTTTCCACTATGAGTTCTTTGGGACAGGCAGTTTCTGAGAGGCTAAAAAAAAAAAAAAAGAAAGAAAGAAATACTGCAGTATTTGCTCTAGATTGTGTTTATCTTATGCTTACATAAATACAGCAAGTCTTCAAGAAGAGACTTTTCATCTGTCCCAGAAAGGGTAATGACTGAAAGTTACACTTACAAAAAGAAGCCCAAGTGCCCGTTCATACTAGGAATGGCTGCTATTAGGGAAAAAATGAGAAGAAATTTGCCTTCGGTGTTCCCAATTCTCCCAGTGCAATATTTTCATGCCAACAAGGCTTTGTTTCTGTAGGTTCCATCTTGGTCCTTTTCCCTTCACAGTCTACTTAGTCCTGCTCAGTTCCATGTGGTTTCCTGACATCTGTGTGTGTCTGGATAACTCCCAAATCTGACTCTCCAGCCAAGGTCACTTTCCTCAGCCTCACATGTGTACACCTAACCCCTACTTCCACAGAGATATCTCACAGACATCTAAAACTTGCCATGAAGGAATACATCGTTATCAATCCATGCACCATGGTTTACTCATTGCTGGAGCACAGACATGGCTGGAAGCCATTGTTACCTCTTACCTTCCCTCACTCCACATCAACTACTTCCTAAATATCTCTCAGGCCACCTCTCCATGGTCACATCCCAGCAATTATACTTTCCTAGGTCACCAGTTGCCCCTTGTTTGGATGACTCCAACAGCCTCTTAAGCCCATTTGCCAAATTACCTGCTCTGCCCTCTTTAACTGATCTGCATTGCAGCCAAAATGACCCTTCCCAGAGGAAATCTGACCTCCCACCCTGCAGCAATCCTTGTGATACCTAAAGCTTGTTCTGAATTCCCTAAGGATAATGTCAAAAATTTGTAACAAGTCTTCACAAAACATATTTTGATGTGGCCCCTGCCACTGTGGCCTTCTCCTCCTCCTTTCCTTCCTCTTCCTCCCCTCGCCTTCATGCTTCTCCCTCCACTACCCCATCTTTCTGGCCAATGTATAATCCTCTCACTTTTGCCTCCAGGCCTTCGCACATGTTGTGCCTCCTGTCAAAGCCCTCTTCTTCACTCTCCTGGCCTAAGAACCTCTTATGCATCTTTTGAAGTTCATCTTCAATGTCACTGGCTGGGGAGGCTTTCTTTACCCTCTGAGGTTAGATTAGGCGACCCTCTTAGAGGCAGGTACTACCCATGATCAAGGTACTTGCTATCTTTTATTAATTAAGTCAACAAATATTTGTGAGGGACCTACTACAGGCCAGGCACTAGAGAGACAAAAGGCTCATTATAGAGATATTTATTTATTTACTCATTGTGGAGATTTTGGAAGCAATAATAGAACAGACTAAAACTTGATTTTCTTTCCACCATCACCATGTATTAGCAATTCTTTGTCAGCGATAAATACTCCTGTCTGAAGATCTTTTTCTTTTTTCAGTAACAGCTTTATTGAGATATAATTCATGTACCATACAATTTTCCCACTTAAAGTGCACAATTCAATGGTTTTTAGTATATCCATGGAGTTGTGTGACTATTACTACAATAAAATTTAGAACATTTTCATCACCCCCCCAAAGAAACCCTGCACTCTTTAGCTAAGGCCCTCCAGTCCCCCAACCCAAGACAACTGCTAATCTCCTTTCTCTTCCTATAGATTTGCCAATTCTGGACATTTCCTATAAGTGAAAACATAGAATATATGTTTTTTTGCATCTGGCTTCTTTTTCTTAGCAAAGCATTTCCAAGGTTCATCCATATTGTAGCATGAATGAAGACTTCATTCCTTTTTTAAATAAAAATTTTATATATTGAAGGCATATAAGATGATGATTTGATATGAAGATTTGCTACGTAGTGGACTGATTACTGAGTCAAGTGAATTAACATATCATCTCCTCACATAATTAACCACTTTCTTGTCTAGTGAGGAGCATCAGAAATCTACTCTGTTGGCAGGTCTCCGGTGTTTATTTCGTACATTATTATTAACTATAGTCATCAAGGGTACATTAGATTTATAGATTTATTTATCCTACATGACTATAATTTTGTAGCCTTTGACAAATATATTTCCCATTTCCCTCCTTCATCCCTCACCAGCCCTGGATAATCATCATTATACTCTGTGCTTCTGTGAGTTCAACTTTTTAAAATTCCACATATGAATGAGATCATATAGTTCTTGAATTTTTTTTAAGTTCTTGATTTTTTATGCCTGGCTTATTTCACTTAGCATAATGTCCCCCAGATCCATCCATGTTGTCAGAAATGGCATATTTCCCTTCTTTTTATTTGACAGACAGATCACAAGTAGGCAGAGAGGCAGGCAGAGAGAGAGAGGAGGAAGCAGGCTCCCTGCTAAGCAGAGAGCCCAATGCAGGGCTCGATCCCAGGACCCTTGGATCGTGACCTGAGCTGAAGGCAGAGGCTTTAACCCTCTGAGCCACCCAGGCATCCCTTTTTCCTTCTTTTGAAAAGCTGAATAATATTCCATTGCATGGACATATCACCTTCTTTTTATTCATTCACCCATTGATGGATATTTATATTGTTTCAACATCTTGGTCATCATGAATAATGCTACACTAGAACATGGGACTGAAGATATCTTTTCATCATCCTCCTATTTCCTCTGGACATATACCCAAAAGTGGAATTGTTGGATCATATGGTAATTCTATTTTCAATTTTTTAGGGAACCTCTATACTGTGTTTCATAGTGGCTGCGTTAATTTACATTCCCACAAACACTATACCGAAATCCCTTTTCCATATTCTCACCAATACTCTTTATCTTTTGTCTTTTTGATAATAGCCATTTTAACAGGTAGGAAATGATATATAATTGTGGTCTTGATTTGCATTTCCCTGATGATGAGTGATGTTGAGCACCTTTTTATATATGGGCTGGCCATTCATTGGGTCTTCTTTCAAGAAATGTCTATTCAGGTACTTTGCCTATTTTTAATTGGGTTCTTTGTTTTCTTGTTATTGAGTTGTTTGAGTTCTTTACATGTTCTGGATATTAACACCTTACAGATGCCTAGTGTACAGCTATTTTCTCCCACTTCATAAGTTGCCTCTTTATTCTGTTGGTTGTTGCCTTTGCTGTGTGCAAGCTCTGTAACTTGGTACAGTTTGCCAATTTTTGCTTTTGTTGCCTGTGTTTTTGGGGTCATATTGAAAAAAATCATTGCCCAGACCAATGTCAAGAAGATTTTTCCCTTCTGTTCTCTTCTAGCAGTTTTATAGTTTCAAGTCTTAATTTAAGTATTTAATATATTTTGGGATCATCTTTGTATAGGGAGTGAGAAAAGGGTCCAATTTCATTTTTTGCTTGTGGATACTCAGTTTTCCCAATGCCATTTATTGAAGACATTGTCCTATCTCCCTTGTGTGTCCTCTGCTAAATGTGTGGATTTATTTCTGGGCTATCTTTCTGTTCCATTGGTCTATATGTCTACTATTAGGCCAGTACCATGCTCTTTTGATTACTATAGCTTTGAGGTATATCTTGAAATCAGGTGACGTGATGCTTCTAGTTTTATTCTTTATGCTCATCATTGCTTTGGTTCCTTGGGGTCTCTTGTAATTCCACATGAATTTTGAAACTATTTTTTCTATGTCTGTGAAAAATGCCTTTGTATTTTTTTCTTTTTTTCTTTTCTTTTTAGAGAGAGAGAGAGAGAGAGAGAGAGCTGGGGACAGGAGAGGCAGGGGCTCGATCCTACGACCCTGAGACCATGACCCATGCTGAAATCAAGGGTTCAATACACAACTGACTGAACCACCCAGGCACCTGCATTTGTATTTTTGATGGGGATTGCACTGAATATGTAAATGGGTCTGGATAGTATAGACATTTTAATAATATCAATTCCTTCAATCATGAACATAGGTTATAAATCCATTTATCTGTGTGTTCTCTGGCTTTGTCCCTTAATGTTTCATGGTAAAAAAAAAAAAAAGATCTATTCTTAGTCTAAATTCTAAATAATTGTTGCATTATCAGTTGAGTTAACAATATATATGTAAGCTTCAAATTAGCACATTTTTATTACTTATGGCCTCATAAATATTACATTCTAAACATGGGGTAATTCAGACGAACTCCTGCTTCTGCACTACCCTCCCCCACCCGGCATTGGAACTCAGCTACAGGGTCTATCTCAAGAGAATAATTCTGTGAAGTTTCCGAATTGCTCCAGCTTGCTTCCGACGTGGTGTGTGTCTCTAACCCCTACAGTGTGACACATTCCAACATCTATATGGTAGACTCAAACTAAGCAATGATATAATGAGGGATGCAAAAATGAGGAATTTGAGTGACTTCAGTTTTGTCACTCCTGGCGACAAATAGTTCTCATTTGTGTGTAACATGGTGAAATGGTACAAACAGCCAGGTGTAGTTCTTTGATTTGGTAAAAACAAAGTTTGAGTCACATGTGAAATATCTCACCAAATTGGAATAATACTTTGAAATTGAAATTTATTCTTTTAAAATTCCTTATTGTTTTAGAGCTAAAGGACAAATACAAGAATGATGATTGTAGCAATTTCATTAATTGTTACATAATTATTACTGAAAATAATTTTGCTGTATGGAAAAAATGATATATAAAAATGATCTGCTTCATATTTTTAAGATATTATATGTTCCACTAAATATGAGACTTATGCTTATAATAAACTGGAAACTATTGGCTGCTTGCTGTGTACCTGACACTAGGTACTTCGTATTCATTAAATCATTTATGTCACATAATAACTTTACAAGGTAAAAATTTAATTATTGCTGTAATTCCCATTTGTAAATAAAGAAATGGAACCATGTAGGGCACCTGGGTGGCTCAGTAGGTTAAATGTCTGCCTTTGGTTCAGGGTTCTGGGATCGAGTCCCACATCGGGTTCCCTACTCCATGGGGAGCCTGCTTCTCCCTCTCCCTTTACCCTCCAATCCCTGCTTGTGCTTCCAGGCTGTCTCTCTCAATCAAATAAATAAATAAAATCTTTAAAAAAAAAAGAAACTGAGTCATGAAGATGCTGTATAGGAGGTAAAGGTGAGATGAGGACCCAGGTGGTCTCAGTCCATAGACCATGCTATGAACCACAACATGGCACCGCCTCTCATTAACTCACTCATAAACATTCATCACAAGCCACCCTTTAGTGAGCTCCAGTTATGTGCCAAGAGCTTTGCCTACATTATCTCATTTAATCTTTTTTTTTTCCCTAGAGAAAGAGAGAGCACAGATGGAAGGCAGGTAGGCAGAAGGAGAGAGAGAGAATGCCAAGCAGGTTCCACGTTCAGCATGGAGCCCAACTTGGGGCTCAAGCTCATGATGCTGGGATCATGACCTCAGCCAAAAATCAAGAGTCAGCCACCCAGGAGCCCATAATCCTTTAATCTCTATAACAACCCTATGGAGCATTTATTATTTTCACATTAGAGATTTAAGAAACTGAGATTCAGAGAAGTTCAGTAACTTACCTAAGGTGTACACCTGGCAGAGAGGGTATTCTGATTCTGCCCTGCCTGGCTCCAGAATCCCTCCCCTTCCAAATGTTCTTTCCATTCATTGTACCAAAGAAAGGATCACAGGCTTCCAAAGTGCTAGAAAGGGCTTCCAGATCAGCAACTGCAACCTCCATGGGAGAGTCAGTGTTTGCCTATTAAGTATGACCCTATTGTTCCTTTCCCCATAGCCAGAGGAGAAGGAAGAAGTAGGAGACACATCTTGTGAGTAAAAATGGCCTATAGGATCAGGGGTTTGACACTCAGGCAACCTAAGAAAGGAGCCCAGGTCAGAGAAGCCCAGAAGTTAGGGCAGCAGGGGGAAACCAAGGCACACATACTGAGCTTCAAAGTGCAACAGCTAGAGAGACAAGTAAGCATTTTCTTGATTCATCAGAGAAAAAGCTCTGTCCCAGCAAGTAACACAATGCCCAACCACATTGAGACAAAGGAGCAGCGCCCAAGGAGAGGAATGTGAACTGCAGCTCTGTGTGGGTTAGGCACGGCTGGAGCACGCCACCACCAACAGGTCTCCATATCTCCCCTTCCACCTAATGGCTTTCGTCTTGGGCAGAGTCTCCTACAGCAACTGCAAGAATGGCCTCCTGAAATTCCTGGCTGCCATCCTGCCAGCTGCATAACCCTAGCAGAAGGAGGGGTTGTTCTTTCCTGGTAATGACAGCAAAATTCCCAAGCCTGCCATTTCCTGTCCCAGCTTTGGTCACATGCCCATCCTGAAACAACCAGAGAAAGGGACATGAAAACTCTCATATGTCAAGTCTGAATTACGGGCCTCCCCCTGGTTCCACGGTGCGGAGTCAGCCCACCTGAACCACATGAATTAAGTGGGAAAAGACATTCTATTGTTTCCAGAGGAAAAGAGAACGGAAGTGCGCAGACAAAAATACGAAAGCAAAAACACGTGTTCACCTTGACAGTCATCTTAATTGCCAAACCTAACAAGCCTCTCTCAGTCCTTTTCTGATTTGTCCTTCTGGTTATGTGTCATCCTGTTGGCCATCTTACACTTGACCTCTTGCTCACAGCTTGATCTTGGGATCCTATCAAGCATTAGAAATCAAGGCACATGTCTGTCCAGTGGCTACTGTTGCATCAGTCACCTTTCCAGGCCACACCAACTTTATCACTCCAAAGGCCTCCTTCTGTATCATGTGATGGAAGACCTTCATATGGCAGCACATCTCCCATGAGCATTATGACTGGATTAGCCATAGCTATAAGCTACTCCTCTTCTCTTACAAAAGTATACAGAAATGCAAGCCACAAAAAGGACCATCATTAAAGGGGTACTGTTATTTCTTTCCTTGCTTATTTTTTCAAGGCATTTAAAAATTTCATTTCATGGGACACCCGGGTGGCTCAGCTGGTCAAGTGTCTGCCTTTGGTTCAAATCATGATCCTGAGATCCTGGAATCGAGCCCCACATCGGGTTCTTTGCTCAGCAGGGAATTTGCTTCTCCCTCTGCCTCTGCTGTTCCCCCTCCTTGTCCCCCCCCCCCCTCTCTCTCTCTCTCTCTCTCTGACAGGTAAATAAAATCTTTAAAAACTCTTTTCATTGCATTATTATCAGTCATTTTTGAAGACATCTCTGAAACAATTGTGACAAATAGGAATGTCCAGGGAGCCAAGTCATATCCAGGTAACTTTAGTCATTTTGTCATTCCACTCATAGCCTTTATCTGTAGCAGACATTTGATCACAGATTCGTATTCTGTCCTGCATTTTTATTTGTGTGTGTATCTTACATAACGATTCCAAGGGTTATAAATACAAATTCCTACTGGAGCAAGGCAAGTATAGCCAGTGGGGGCTGTGATGAATTGGAAGCTATTATTTCTCAATAAAAGGATGTAGCCACTATTCAGGTCCAGCTGGTTGTTGGCATGAGGGAACATGGGATCTGCGTTTCTGAATCATCTGATATTTTTCAAGAGGAGTCTGTACTCTCAATTTTCAAGTGAAACATCTCAATCTCTACATTCTGACAACAACATCCAAATTTAGCTTTCCTGTTATGTGTTTACTTATTAATATAAGACACTACCTACCAAACCAATTCCATCTACCAGCTCACAGTGTTGGGTCTCTGTGACTTTCCCCTCATGAAGAGGGTACATTTCAGGAAAGATAGAAGGACTAAGTATTTTTCTGCAAAACTTACAGCACTTTTCACAGGACGGAGCTCATGGCAAGCAGTCAATAAAAAGGAGAAATAAAGTAAGGCTTGCTGACAAATGTTAGACACACACAAGTGCTATAACAGCAATTGAACAGAGCATTGCGTCAATGTGGATTTGGTTTTTTTGTTGTTGCTGATGGTGGTGGTGTTTTTAAATTTTTTTATTTATTTATTTGAGAGAAAGAGAGAGAGAGAGAGCACCAGAAGGGGGAACAGGCAAAGGGAGAGGGAGAAGCAGGCTCCCCACTGAGCAAGGACCCTGAACTTGATCCAGAACTCTGGGATCATGACCTGAGCCAAAGGCAAACGCTTAACAAATTGAGCCACCCAGGCACTCCTGGATTTGTCTTCAAAGATGTCAAGTGAGCTCACTGAAACTTTCTTTCAAACAAAGTTGGTGATTCTGGAGAAGCTCCCTCTCCAAGCTGATGAATTCATTTAAATCAGAGTCACTCTAACAGTGCCCACAATGCGGGGTCCTGCTGTCTGTAGGCTGCAGCAGGACTGTAAGCTCTGAATCAAAACACTCATGCTCCAAAAGCTGCTCATGGTACCCACCCCATATTTCTCCCAGCCTTCTCTCATTTTCTACAGGGCCCCTAATCTCTACACTGTACATACCAATGAGATTTACATACGATTTTAGCAAATTTCTAAAGCTATTCTGCTACTGAGTTTCATGTGTCAAAAGCAGGTTTTAAGGAGCTAAGATTCCCCAGCCAAGCACCGATAAGGAAGCCCAGCATGGCCCTGGTTTCTGAGTCTATATCTGGAAAGGCCTCGGTGATGATCTGTTTAGGTGGCAAAGGTTTTAAATGTCCATTGATCACGCAGTATTTGAGAATCGCTTGAAAGGAAATGGCACATAAAATCAATATTTAATTGATTAATTTCCTTTATGCGTCAGTGACTGGCAGGTCGAGAGACGGACAGAAACGGAAGCGTAATGCCACACTTCACACCAGCTGGCTGCTCCATGTCCACCTCCAGCCTGAGGATTAAAGTCAGCGCAACTCCTGAGAGTGTTTGAGGATGGCTAGGAAAGATCTTTGGTGGAGGGAAAGTCACAGACATCCTCCTCCCTGTTCCGATCCTCTGCTCATTGATCCTTTCCAGAGAGCCAGTGGGGATGCTTTTGCTTCTGCTTTTGCATCCTGCAGGTCACGTGGTGCTCTGCAGACTCCGCCCACTGGGGGAGAGGGGGCGGGGCTGAGGGCAACACCAATATTACTCAGGGGGAAAATGTTATTAAGAAGTGCATGGGTGGGGCGCCTGGGTGGCTTAGTGGGTTAAGCACAAATAAATAATTTTTTATATATAAATAGATATTTATTTATATAATAAATAAATAAATATTATTTAAATATTTATTTATTTATTTATTTATGAGAAATTACTTCAGAGGTGATGAATGTTGATGACGGAGTTGCTGAGTTGGAAGGGTCTTTGGATGTCATTAATCTTATCCCATTTTACGCATATGGAACCTGAAAGCCAGAGAGAATAAGTTACCTGCCCAAATCCAGTGGGTGAGTATTAGCAGAGACCAGATTAGGACCCAGACTTTCAGAGCTTGCCTTATTTGCCTGGTGCCAACACTACTCAGGACTGTGCTCTAGAAGTTAGTCTTTCTGTCGTCTCAGTGATAAAGGTTTAGAGGTAACAGGGGCAGACAAGGTCCAAGGAAGGTTCTTCTGGAGGTCTTTAAAGTCTTACAAAACAAAAGTAAATCACAAAAGAAAAGGCAATGTAAATCAACCCAATGCCTTAAATATGAACTTTTAAGAACTCCCTGCTTGTTCAATTTCATCCCTCTAATAGGGACAAAATTTTGCCCAACAGACCAATATTAATGAATAGACCAGGATTACTTATAATTGACCTATTCATTGTTCCTATGCAGATGGTTCTACTAAGTATGTGAAAACAATTTGTTCTCTTAAATAGGTTATATATTCCCTACCCTCGATCTTGTTTACACTATTAATTTGCTTAGCAAACCCTTTTTTCCATATCTAGTACAAAGGTAAACTTCAGCTCAGCTAGAGGGTCTGAATTATTCATACATTTTAAATTAGCAGGGTCCAGATTAATGAGGTTTTACTCTACTTTTTATCCTCAACTACCTTCCCTTGGGGCATAGAGTCATTGCTATCCTCTCTTTCCTTCCCTATTATCATAAGCTATATCCCCCAAGTGATACTCCTTGAAAGGGGCACCTGGTTACAGCCTCTCTAGAGTGGCTCCAAAGGCACAATGCAAGAAAGATAAGCACAAGCGGTCATGTGTTGCAAATTTCCTATTGCCCCATCCTTGGTGCAGATTCTTTGTGGTAAGTAGCTACCGGAAGCTAGCAAGTGGCTTAACACCACTTTCTCCCACACAGAATATTTTTTAAAAGGACTTGGGCACCATGAGGCCATTAGCTGGGAGGACAGAAGCAGAGAAAGCCTTGTGGGACTTCTCCAATAGACCCCCTGGTGACCATGTACTTAGCAGGAATTAGAACTCCAGCTCCACCGGATAGTACGAGAGGGCTGGCTGGTTGATGACCTGATGACCATACCCTGCTCTTTGGTGTTAGATGGGTATATGCATTTTAAACATTCATCTCCATGCACAATTCATGAACAACAAACACCCTCCTTCCCCCCACCCCCCAAAAAAATTACTGCAGGAAAGGAGCTCTCTCTCTCTCCCTCTCTCTTCGGCTCTGCCAATGTCATCTTTATGATGTGAAAATAACTATTTTGAGATTGGTGCAATCTGTGAAAACTAAAAGCAAAGAAATTATGTGTGTTTATCCAAGGTAAGTAGGCAAGCACCGGGAACATAAGAACACGGACACTGTTGAGGGTTAGCCGAAAGCCAGTCGCAGTATGCACGCTCATTTCCTCTTTTACTGTTTAATTCCCCCATGATGCCATCTGATCAGTTCTTGAATGTCCCCTGTGTCTTTGCCTTAACAATCGAGCCTGGTAGGCCATTCCACACATTTGTGATTCTCCGCATGAAAAAAAATGCTTCCTGACATCTGTTCTGAATTTGTTTCTCTTTAATTTCCATTTATGCTTCCCTTATCCTAACATCTGTGTCATTCTGAAAACAGTAACTCAGACTGACGTTATCTGTGCCATTTACAATTTTATATTCCCCAGCTAGAAGTTCCTCTTAACCATGTAGTGGATGTGGAATTCTGGTTGATGTTCAATCTAGCGAGTGGGGCTCAGCTGTGATTTCAGATGGCTCACGAGATGTGTCAGCCCCCGATCCTTTCTCGATAGCTGTTTTGAAAGAGAAGCAGCGGGGGGGGGGGGGGGGCGGCTCAGACCTAGATAAACACAGTCTTTCAGCTGGAAACCTTTCTGCCGAGGCTTCTCCCCTGGCCCTTCAGTGCAGAGGTGGACTTTACTCTTAGTTTCCTAAGGCTTACCTGCCCTCTCTTCTAAGTCACTTTCCAGCATGATCCAGAGCCTAGGGTGTTGCATACACCCAAGAAATGTTTGTTGGATGAATGCAGGAACCAAAGAAGGTAGGTAGGTGGGAAGGAAGAATGGAGAGGAGGTCGGCTGTGTCTTAGAAAACAAAAGAGGGCAAGATCTAAAGCTCAAAGCCAATTCCAAAATAATCATGTCCTTCTGAAATACATCTGCTTCTCAGAGCTGTTATTTGGATGGTCAAAATTCCACCCCGCCTCCCACCCTGCAGTCCCCACTGCTCAGGTAAATCTCTCTCCAGTGGGCTTGTCATGTCCATTCTGTGCCCTAGTCATTTACATAAATTCATGGCTGCAGAAGGCTGTTTTCTGGATACTGCCACCATATTTCGGCTTACAATTCCCACATAGGCTTTCCCCAATGTCATCTCTTTCCCTAAGCTTGACGCATGCACCTGAAACATGTCCTGAGATCCAAGTGCTCCCCCAAAGAGTTAAACATTCTTTAGTTTTCAAAAAATAATACAGTCATTCAAGAAATTTTTATTTGTTGCCCGACTCCCATGTACCAGGCGCTGTGCTACATGCTCGGAATACAATGGGGAAAACCAGACATGGTCCCCAGCCTGATGGAACTTAGAGCCCAAGGAGAGAGGCACCAGAAAAAAAAAAAAAGGCACAGATAAGCAAGAAAATCAAATTAACCTCCAACTGTGCTTGTGTCCAACGTTATGAAGGAGAGGGAGGCATGAGAGAATAAGGGAACAGCTGTTTTTAGACTGAGTGATGGAGGAGTGTCACAAAATGTAATATCACAATATGCATGGTCCCAAAGTGGCCAAAGTCATCATGAGCAATGAGTTGGTCAAATGGAGAAGTTCATCGGAGCTGCATGTCGCTGGAGGAAGGACAGGAGCCAAGAGAGGATGGCGTCCTCTAGCATGGCTACAGAGATGAACACACCCGGAGCTGTGTTCATGGGTGTGGAGAAGCAAAGTCTTCACTTGTTTTCAAATACGGAACCAATGGCAAAATGCTACCATTAGAGCTCAAGGAAAGGAGAGCTCGGAGAAAGCTGGAAACGTCAGGGAAGGCTTTGAGAAAGAGAAGAGACTTGGGCTGGGCCAGACAGTTATCCTACATCTGTTCTGGTCCAGGACATCACCATCTCTCACTTCAATGACAGCTGTGGCCTGCACTGTTTCCTCTGATGAAGCCAGAAGGACGTTCCTCACGTGTCAGTGTGACCCTGTCCCCTCCAACCTTTCCATGACCCCCACTGTCTTCAAGATAAAAGCTGACATTTTTCATGGGATTCCCAGGGACCCTCATCATCTGGCCCCTGCACTTACCTAGGCACATTTCTTGGAAGCTTCTACAACCCGCTCTGCCACCTCAATTTACAGTCTACTTTTACCAACTTCTTTCAACTCCACGAGTATGTGATGTCCTGTTTGTTCCTTCCACCTGGCTCTCTTCTTAGTTCTCCACTCGAAGACCTGCTGCTTGCCCTTCAGGGGCAAGTGATGAAATTGCCACTCTGGGAGGCCTTCTCTGAGCCTCCCCCATGTCTGAGTTGGGGGGGCCCCTCGTGTGTGCTCTCATAGCCACAGTCCATAGTGGGATAGCATGACCCCATCTCACTATTATAACTTCTTGTTTAATTGGCTCCCCGGCCACATCATAAGTTCTGTGAAGGCCAGGCTAGTATCAGGTTTGTTCCCCGCTGGTTCTCAAGA
The DNA here is from genome assembly GCA_003697995.1 of Taxidea taxus jeffersonii. Taxonomy (NCBI): domain Eukaryota; kingdom Metazoa; phylum Chordata; class Mammalia; order Carnivora; family Mustelidae; genus Taxidea; species Taxidea taxus. The sequence continues at coordinate 55,323 of ML110576.1, forward strand.
ACCAGCACAGTTCTTTCTAGAAACAAATAATGTGTGAGCACTGGTGAAACTGTTGAAACCACATTGCTGAATTGAAAGAAGCTTTGTGGGATGGGGAGGAAGACAAACCAAAAGAGACTCTTAATGTCATAAAACAAACTGAGGGGGGTGGAGGGGAGGGGGGTTGGGAGAGGGTGGTGGGGTTACATTATATGTTTAAATAAAAAAAATTAATTAAAAATTTTTTTAAAAAAAAGAAAGAAGCTTTGGCCATCAGCACATCTAGATCTTCCCTGGAAAGAAGATGATGTTGACATCATTGACCAATTCCAAGCTTCCTCATTGAAATCATCCCCATTCAGAGATGAATCAGCCTCCCCAACATAAATCTGGCTCAAACTAGAGAGCCCCAATGCTAGGGAGCCCAGAATTCTGCCTATTAGTGTCCAAGAAGAAATTACTGGGAGGCAGGGGGATAGAGGAAGAGGGAAGAGGTGTTTCAGCCCCTCCCCAAATGACATCGGCCTTGACATCAGATAGTCCAAGAAAAGCACAGCTGCCTTTCTCCCCCTCCCCCCAAGTTATGATGAACTCCTTGCATCAGGATTCCATTTCCCCCTTTTGGAATTATTTATGTGTCACTGGGCTTAAATAAAGAATCCACTCTTTGGAGGAAAACATTTCATGCCCCCCCACCGCCAATTTTTTTAAACATTTGATATACTGATCCCGTTTTTAACTAAGCTCCAGTCTGTGAGTAATTGGTAAGTTTTCTCTCCTGGTTATATCATACTAAAGCTTATTCAGATGTGATAACGTTTTTGCTGCTGTATCTTGGCAACATGATTTATTCTGCAAATGCTCAGTGTTACCGTCTCACAAAGCTGTACCATCTGGGTTGAATTAATAGGCTACCCAGAGAAATAAATGAGAATGGTCTCCCATAATTAACATGTAGGTAAAGTATATTTAACAGATTATTATAATTAATATGTCAGTTACTGATTTCATGCTAAATAGAATTGTGAACACAAGATATTAAGATTAGTTACCCTCTCTGTGCATGCCTCTGAAAAAAAAAAGGCAATGGGGAAAGAAACAAGGGCAGGGAGTTCAGTATCAATAACATTGACCTTAACATTAAGAGCATCAGATACCCAAACTCTAAGCAAACAATGACAATGTCAGGCATTATAAACTGGGAGCAGCAAATTACTGGTTTCATAAATTCAGAGTTTATACCAGAGATGTCCAGAATATCCCAGATGTGACCTGCAAAAAGCACAAGAATGTGCTTAATTTATACACAGCTGAAGGCGGCTATCTAAAGGAAGGGGGGTGGGGCGTGGGGGAGGGAAGACAAAGAAAGAAACCAGATTTGCGCCTAATGCCAGTCTGCATTCCCTGCTGCTCAGTACTGTATGCAGAATGCCAGTTTCAGAGAGAAAAACCCACAAAGGAGGCCTCGAGGCGATGGGAACTCAGGGAATAGAAGCATCTGTGCTGCGTGCTCATGGGGAGTGGATCGAGTTTGAGTCAACGGGCATGGATGGTGATGGACGGATGGACGGGTCCCTGGGAACAAGGCAGCGGGGGCTGGGGAGAAGAGCGAGGGTGACTCACTCTCTAATGTGCCTTTCACGACAAATTCCTCTATCAAGATTATTAAGTTCCATTTCTTTCCAAGCTTCTGGGGAAAGGAGAGATTCATCTTGGCGGAGATTCTCATGGGGATGCTGAACTGAACTGCTAAGTCACCCAACCACAGAAGCTACTCTTCCTACCGGTTCAGCTGGGTTTCCCCATCATGGGTGTGTCCCTGTTGCACATCACAGCGAGGCAACAAGAAATTGGTTTCAGTGTGTTTGTGTACGCGTATGTGTGTGCAACTGAAGCAAGGATGTGGATTTATTCCCTTCTGCCTGGCTTTTCCTCGTCATTGAAAGGAAGTGATTTTTCCCAACAGTCCCGCTCTCCCTTACTACTCACTAGTACCCAGGGATTGGAAACTCATTGGGAATTGCCTTGCTTTCTCGCTGACCTTGAGATTCTAGGCTTGGATTGAATTACAATTCTGATTTCAACTGGCATGTCCAAGTTGCGCCTTCCTTGGCCTCCAAGGAGAGACCACATTTTTAGGGAAGTTTCTGCAGGGGGTGTGGGCCACGACTCCCAATGCCCCCAGCAGAGAACCATGCAGAGGGCCCCACTCACAGAGCGTCTGCTTCCAGAGCTCCTAATTGATGAACAAATGGATTCATGAATCCTCCAAGCTGAGCCTTCCTTAGGGAGTCCCTGAGGATGGAGTTCAGCACGTTTCCAAAATAACCAGGCCATCAGAGAAATGACAGAGAGAGCTAAACGAATACACCTCCCAAGAATGTATCTGTGTAGGCCTTACAGAATGAAAAGAAGTTTCCCCACTGCCCTTTCCTCAACAGGGCAAAGGAAGGAGCAAACATTGTCACCACAGGAGAGGGACAGGAAGGAAAGGCAGAAAGAGGAACCATCAGGTTAGTTTAAGGGAAAACAGGTTAGGAAAATACAAATCCAAACCACAATGAGACATCGCCTCATGCCTGTTAGAATGGCCATGATCAGAAAGACAAGATAACAAATGCTTGGATGTGAGAAGCAGAAACAGGAGCTCTGGGGCACTGTTGGAGGGATTATAAACCCGCACGGTCACTCTGGAAAACAGTGTGGCCCTTCCTCAGACAGTTACAAACAGAGCTACCCTATGACCCATCAATTCCATTTCTGAGAATATATTCAAAGGAAATGAACACACTAGCTCAAAAAAGATATCTGCGCCCCATGTTCCTAGCAGCATGATTTACGAGAGCCAAAACATGGAAATAACCTAAGTGTCCGTTAAACAATGAGTGGATAAAGAAGTTGTTCTATATATCTATAATGGAATATTATTCAGCCATAAAGAAAACCCCAAAGAAACCCTACCATTTATGACAACATGGATGGACCTTGTAGGCATTATGCTAAGTCAAAGAAGTCAGACAGAGAAAGTCAAGTACTGTGTGATCTCACTTATATGTGAAATCTTAAGCAAACAAGCTAAAACTTCATAGAAAAAGACATCGAACTTGTGGGGACCAGAGGCTGAGAGGTAATTGGAGGAAGGGGGTCAAAAGGTACAAACTTCCGTAAGATAAAGTACTAAGGGATATAATGATCAACATGAGGACTCTAGCTACCACTGCTGATTCATATGTAGGAAGCTGCTGAAAGCATAAATCTTAAGAGTTCTCATCACAAGAAAAAAACCATTTTATTTATCCTTTTTCCTTTCTTTTCTTTGCATTGTATCTATATGAGAAGATGGACCCCTGCTGAACCCACTGTAATCATTTCATAATATATGTAAGTCAAACCATGACGCTGTACACCTTAAACTTACATGTGATGTTTGCAATTATTTCTCAAGACAGCTGGGGGACAAAACAGGGATCTGTTCGAATGATCCAGGAGATGTTCAGAGCACCCAAGAACAGGAGGTGCTCTTGATCTCAGGAGAGAATTCTAACATAAAAGGAGAGACTCTTAACTGTAAGGAACTGTGGGTTGCTGGAGGGGAGGTGGGTGGGTCACTGGGTGACGGGCAGTCAGGAGGGCACGTGATGGAATGAGCACTAGGTGTTGTATGCAACTGATGAATCACTAAACTCTACCTCTGAAACAACAATACAGTATAGATTAATTAAATTGAATTGAAATTTTTTTAAAGATTTTATTTATTTATTTGACAGACAGAGATCACAAGTAGGCAGAGAGGCAGGCAGAGAGAGAGGGGAAGGAAAACAGGCTCCCTGCTGAGCAGAGAGCCCAATGCGGGGCTCGATCCCAGGACCCTGAGACCATGACCCAAGCTGAAGGCAGAGGCTTAACCCGCTGAGCCACCCAGGCGCCCCTGATTTTTTTTTTTAAAGGAGTTCACCTCTCCAGCTCTCTCTCTAGGACTTCATTGTGCCCTTCTTTGCTTTTTTCCTTCTCCTTCCTTCCTTCTCTCTTTCTTTGCAGAGTCACCTCTGTTCCGTTTGCACATGGGCTGTGACAGGCTTCCACCTTTTGAATTCATCCCAAATAATACCCCCCCCCCCAAGAAAGGCTGACTTAGGTTCAATGCTATAATTGCAACTTCCCAGGAGAGAATCTGATTGGCTGAGCTCGAGTCAGGGCTCAATCCTGGTCCATCAAAGGTGCTGGTGCCCAGAGTAAAGTGGCCCAAGTGGTTCCCTTAGCAGGGGTGGAGGAAACAACCCTATGTGAGGGAGGGAGGGGGGATAAAGGCTAAGTGATTAACGCCATTTGATTTAATTTTTTATCTTATCAATACCCTGCTGACTTACCATTGCAGAGTGGAACGTCCTTTGTTGGTTTCCAGGGGAGTTTGTCTTCACTCCATCATGGGTTGATTCGTTCTGGTTTCCAAAACACCTTCTCAAACTCAAGTTTCATTCTCCTCATTTCTGAGACAGAAATCCAAAATTGCAAAGAGAAGAGTTGTACACCTCTCTATTGTTAGGGCTGCCATGAGTAGGGGGCCATCTGCGTTTTTGGTGACTTATTACATCCCTGACTCCTTTTGCGGTGCTTGGCTCACAGTAGATACTGGAAAAAAAAAAAATCTCTGTTAAAAGAAAGGAAACAATTAATGAGGTTTTGCCAGAAGCTGTAAGCCTCCAGCATCTGTGTCTTGAGGAGCCAGTCTTAGGAATCTCCCTTTCACTCTTAGCAAACAGTGGCAGCAAGTTGGTTCAGATTTCGGCCATGGGCATCACTGAGGGTACCACCAGTCTGTCTGGCTGGGCAGCTGCTCCCAGCCTCCAGCTGGGTCTGCAGATGGGCAGCATGTGTTTGGAGGTGAGATGTGCACAGGTGGGAAGCCGGCCCCCAATTTGCCACAAGACACATAAACCTGGGAAGCTCAAGGGGAAGACAGGACTCAGACGAGCTCTTGAATGTAAAGGGGGATCCAGAGGGAGTAGGACAACCAGGGCAACCGAGAGGGCACACCGTCCCCATGCCCACATGATCCTAAGCACAGGAAAAGGAGCTAAACCTAGCCAGCTCTAGGATATTTCACCGGAATCTCTTTAATAATGCCCAAAATGGGGATGCCTGGTGGCTCAGTTGGTTGAGCAGCTGCCTTCGACTCAGGTCATGATCCCAGTGTCCTGGGATCGAGTCCCACGTTGGGCTCCTTGCTCGGCAGGGAGCCTGCTTCTCCCTCTACCTCTGCCTGCCTCTCTGTCTGCCTGTGCTCTCTATCTCTCTCTCTCTAACAAATAAATAAAAATAAAAAAATCTTTAAAAAAAAAATAATGCCCAAAATGGTGTCTCGTGCCTTTAATTTCAATTACAGAATCAGGTTTGATACTTCTAAGGACATGTTGCAGAGAAAGATCCAGTGTTGTGAGCAAAGGGTTACATTGACAAGGGTATGAACTGCAGCAGAGCTTAAGATAATAACTTTTTTTAAATTGGGTGGGGAGGGGTAAAGTAGGTGAAAGGGATTAAGGGGTACAAACTTCCAGTTATAAAACACATAAGTCATGAAAAGTATAGCATAGGGAATATAGTCAATAATATTGTAAAAAAAAAAAAAAAAAAGGAAGCAACTGAAATGTCCATTAGTCAAGGAATGATGGAGCAAATATATATGTCCATATCTGTAGATTAAATGTCGCTCATCCGCAACACTCCAGGAGATAGATCTACAGGTACCTCTGACATGGAAAGGTGCCGAGATAAATGATTCTATTTTTGTTTAAAAATAAACTCTACGCATATGTTTCAGGGAGACTAGAAGTCCACAGAAAAGAGCCAAGAAAACACACACCCAACTTGAAAACTGGCCCCCTCTGGGGGCTGAGAGGGGGTGCTACAGACTGCTGTCCATTTCTGGCTTGAGATTTTAAAGCATGTTTATGCTTTTGCGATTTTCCAAAATATTCATAAATAAGGAAAGTGGAAAAAAATACATAAATGTACCAACCACACGCCCCACATAAAGAAGCAGCTTTGGACACTAAGTAACTTTTAAGTCATTTGTCGCATGTGAGACGGGAATTGATGTCCTCCCATGTCACCTCCATGAAACAATGTGTTTCAACTGTGTCATGATGCATTTAAGTTAAATGTAAAGATTCAAACCATTATAGACTGGTATGCATTGTGACCCATCAGTAGAGTAATTTATAAAGTCAGCGAAGTGATTGAGAATGTGGCCTCTTGCGTCTTCTGGGCTGAGGTTTGGCTTTTGCTGCCTTAAAGCTTTGTGACCTTGAGCATGGTACCCAACTTCTTGTATTTCTGATTACTCACTTGTAAAATTAGGAGAGTAATAGCATCTACCCTACAGGTTGTTGTATGTTAAGTATGGTGCCTGAGGCAAGTCCTTAAATGTCTTAGCCAGTAAATATGCATCATTCACAAGAGATCTTATAAAATAGAAAAGATAAATATTTTGCCTTGGTTCCTCAGGTGTGATCCAGAATCCCTGGAGAGCCTATAACTTGGTTTCTGTGAATCTGTGAGCCCCCCAAAATTACACAGAGAACTTTGTGGGAAAGAGCATCTTACTAGGGAGGATATAATCTTATCACATCCTTAAAGGTATCCCTACTGGCTAAGGGTCCCTGGCTGATGTCTACTTCTTCCAAACAATCTCCCACCAACACAGCTTAGTCCCCGATAGCAGTCCTCGGCACCAGCCTACAGCCGCAGCTCCTCAAAACCACCCCTCATCCCTGCTGGGGGGGTCTTTTGGCCACCCTCTTTCATTGGAGCTGAGTCTGTCCCAAACTGTCAAACCAGCCCATCTCACTCGGTTAGAATAATCTAGTCTAGCAACAGGTTGATAAATCCACAAATACATTCTATCACTGAATTGGCCAGTTTGGCTTAATTAATCAGCTGGACTACTGAATTAATCAGAACTGTTTCAGTTTCAAGCGACGGAAATCCAACTCACACTCGATGAAATAGAATGGAACTTCTTCACCCAGACAAGTCCGGGAGTGCCTCTGATGTGAAGCAAGAATGTACCCAGGTGCTCAAACAGTATCAACGGGAATCGTTCTCCATCTCTTATCTCTACTTTCTTCTGGGTTGGCTTCAATCTCGGGTGATCCGCTGGCAACGATGAAGCCCAGCAGCTCAGAGCCGGTAACCCCAACAAAAAAAAGAGAGCTCGTCTTTCTCAACAGTTCCAACCACACTTCCAGACACTCGTGCATTGGCACACCTGGTCATTGGTCCACCCCTGAACCAACTGTTGGGTCCAAGGAGATGGACAGCTCTGATTGGGTAGTCCCAGTCCCTCCTCTGGAGCTGGGCGATGGAATCACCCCCACAGAACCACATGGAGTAAGAGTAGGGGAAGGATGGTTTCCAGAGGAAATGGGTGTGTTGTTACCAAAAGAAAGAGAGATGGATTTTAGATGGACCACTGTTTGCTAACTTGTTATCAGCCATCTCAAAAACACGACTGTGTTGGTATAGCTGAGTCTTTTCTGAGGGAGACAGCCTAGCCCAGTCCTGATTCAGCAACACCAAGCCATTGGTGTGGGCGAAAAGACGTCCCAGCCCAGGGATGGCTGCTGTCTTCTCCAACAGATAAGCCACGCAGACCGGCTTCTGCTACTTACCTCCACTCAGTGTCTCTCCACTGAGGTTTTCAAGCTCCTATTAGCCTGTCAGAAGGAAAGGATTAACATGTATTTTGATTTCTGTTGAAAACACGTTGTTTCAGAAATAAAGTTGGCATGGCAGGCATCTTGGTTGATTTAATCTCTGACACAGAAGCTTATTTATAGCATCACAGCCTTCTGAATGTTTAAAAACTCAAGCATTATAAGCCTGCTGTGCTTTTCCTGTGAAGTGTGGAACAGCACTGAATGAATAATGCCACCTGAGCCAGACGCCCGGGCGCGCTCCAGAATCAAACACAGCTTTCATCTGCTCCTGGTGTGTGTGCACTCCCTTCTGCTGATGCTGGGTCCATCCTGGGGGACATTCCCCAGGGCCCCCAGCCCGCCACCTGGGAATGGAAGTCCTGAAGGGAACGGGCTGGTCCCTGGACCCCCTTTTCCAGCCGGCTTCTCACCCCCTCTTCTGAATCCTCTCCGGGATGGCTGGGCACATCTCTGGGATCCTGGATTGGATGAGCTTCTCTGTGCTGCCTCTCCCTCCAAGAAAACCCATTCCTCCTGGCCGTCCAATTCCACCAGTTCCTGCGTATCAAGAATACTGTTTGAGAAAATGGTATTAAAGCACCTGAAGCCACTGTCCTCATTTTCTAGGTCAAAGGGAATCTCACCCAGTATTCACCAACCCCACAATTAATCTCACTAAAAGTACATATTGGTGGTGGACCTGGGTTAATTTAACCCAGTCTTCCTGTCTCAGAAAAAGCTGATTATACTCAGTTTAAAAGGTAGGTTGTTTGGTGTGTATTTAAAACCGTCAGGCAATGACATCCTTTGGTCAAAGGATCCCCAATGGCTATGACAAGCATAAACCTTTTATATTAGTTTATAGGCAAACACCAACAGCCTCGATGCTCTGACCTGTGAAGGGTGTATTTTAGTGATCAAGGATCAGCAGGGTTTTTTCTGTTTGTTTTGGTTTTGGGATCTCAATTGTCAGAGGTTATGATTTTGACATTTAGACAAATGCATATGTTTTAGATCAAGCTCACACCCCCTCTTTGTGGAGTCTGGATATAAAAATAGGTATTGCATGCCAGGACTTTTCGTAAGACATAGAATACAAAACAGCTAGAAAATCTCCATTCTTAATCACAGGTTGATTACAGAAAGTTCTCATCAGGGGAGGAAAGTTCTTACAGCCTGCCAGGCTAAGAACCTCCTGGAAGAAGCATGTGACCGCCCTGGTGAATTACTAACACTGAGTATTATCACTACAGTGGCCACACTTCTGAGCCAAAATTCAGGCAAATGCACTGAAAAACATAAACGTTCTTATGGGGGGTAAATACTGAAAAGAGGACGGTCACAGAAAAATGCTGGTAAGACACAGAACAGCATCTCAGCTTAGGGTTTAGATTACAAGAGCATCAGTTATGTGACCATGAGCGAGTCCCTCTTCCCCCAACAAACACCTTTTCCACATCTGTAATGTAGAGTCTTTGATACTGAACGGTAAATAAGGTTTCTTTGTGTCATGAAAAACCCTAAGATTTAAGACAATAAGGGGCACCTGAGTGGCTTCATCAACCAAGTGGCTGACTCTTGATTTCAGCTTAGGTCATGATCTCAGAGTCCTGAGATCAAGCCCTGCTGTGGGCTTGGAGCTCAGCGGGGAGTCGGCTCAAGGATTCTCTTTCTCCCTCTCCCCATGCCTCTCCCCTGCACTTGTACTCCATCTCATTCTCTCTCTCTCTCTCTCTCCAATAAACACATCTTTAGAAAAAAAAAATTAAGATAATAAAACAGATGTCGAATCACCCCTGTGGAACATGCTTAAGAAATTGTAAAACTGATTTTTAAAAAACTCTTGGCTCATCAACAACCTTGAAGAAAGGCAAGAAGTGTGATTGAGAAGGCCAGTACTGAGGTTCTAGAAAAATCTCTAGTGTACACTAAGGGTAATGAGCATCAAAAGCCATGGTACCAACAATTTTCACTAGAAAGAGCAACCCATTGAAAGACAAGCAATGGGTAGTTTTGGAGGGTGTTGCCAGCATGGCTGCCATTGGGTCATCTCTGGGGATGGACAGTATGGTCCCAGTATGACACAGCAGAGAAGAAAATGGCTGGTACATAGGGGTGCCCAAGAGAGTAAGCTCTTGGATCTCACAGGATTCTTCCTAGATAGCTGTTTAGGAGGGTTATGATGGGTCTGGATATCCCACCAGGATCCAATTAGATCCAATTAGAGCTAAAGCAATGTGATTGTTTGGAATCTGACTTTTTCCTCCATGCTAGTGTGGCCTAAGGAATGCAGATTCCAATGGGTATGCAAATGCTCGACTTACAGAAAATGCTCTTCAATGAAAGGGAGCAGCTCACTAAGGTAACCAGCTGGCAACATCTGTGTAGTCAGGGGTGGTGACCCACAACACAACCCAAAGCCTAGAAGGGGAAGAACAGGGCAGAGCCCGTTGAAGGAATCAATATAACATGGAGGCCGCAAGTCTCTTTCAGGGGCAATATGGTGGCCAGAGATGGAACCTGGAGAAAAATGTGGTTATTAGCAGTTGCCAGAGTTTTCCATGAGAGCACCAAAAAGAATGGAGAAACCCTTAAGACTTAAGCTTATTAAGAGTTTAGCCTCTTTCACAGACCCTCTCAGTGCAAATATAAGTGGAAAGAAATTTCTCCAAAGGAAGAAAAACCTACATCCAGACTCCTCCAAAGCAAGAGAGAACTTGGGTGGATGAAGCAAGTCAACCAAGAATGGAAGAGGACAAGAAGAGGGGGTGAAGACAATTAAGAGGCTGATTCCTGAGGACGGGGGAATGATAATCACAAGGACCCAGACTCTTCCAATGACAGCCTCGCCTCAAGAAGCCCACGGACCTTCATGGCCACCGAGTTGCTGAGGAACTTAGAAGGTGTCTCTCCCAGCCACTCAATATTGGAAGCTCTAGATCCAAAAGGAAGTTTAGTCAGGGGTTTAAAAGAACCCAACCTGACACAACCTACCTATGTGCAGGTGGGGTGGTGGGCAGTGGGAGCTGCTGACGCTGCAGAAGAGAACCCCACCCTTGGTTCTTTTAAAACCCTGGCTTGTGATGCTTGTTAAACAGAATATCAGGACTGGAGAGGCTGAACTCACCACCTCCAATTCGAAACCAGAAACAAAAATGTGCTTGGTATTTCCTTTCCTTGCTAATGCATCAGTGCAGACATTTTTAAAAGCACCCATCTCAGAGCTGGCCAAGGACCCTTTTCCTATTTGTGACTTCTACTAGTAAAAATAAGTGTGACTGCCACTTATTCTAAAAAATGCAAATGGTATTATTAGACCAAGGAAGCCTGAAAGTACAGTTTTGTGGCTCCATCTCCTAAATCAGGGGTCAGGGGACCAAATCCAGCTGCCATCTGTTTTTGTAAATAAAGTTTTATTGAAATATCACCATGCGTATTTGTTTCCATATTGTCTATAGCAGAGCTAAACAGTTCTAACAGAGACCATATGGCCCACAAATCCTAAAATATATACTCTCTAACCCTTTACCAAAAATCTTGCTGGCTCCTCACCTAAATCATGCATTTTAAGTACAGTCAGAAGATTTGTTCGTTCTATAATGAAAGACATGATGCCGTGGAAAAATTACAAATTTGTGAGTCAGATAAAGCAACAGAAAACACACGTGACCCCTCTTAAGTGCTCACCCTATGCCTGGCAGTAGCTAAGTGTCTAGTGAGCATAACCTCACTCAATGTTCACAACAAGCCTGTACAGTAGGATCATTCCCATTTTACAGATGCAGAAACTGAGGCTCAGAGAGGTCAAGTAACTGGGTTAAGGCCACACAGCTGGAAAACGGGGAAGCCAGAACGTATGCCCAGATATGAAGCGCTTGCTACTAACCCTTCCAACTGCTGCCTCCAGGTTTCAAAGCCAGCTTTGTCCCTTTGCAGCCAAGCAGGGAGAGTAATTTGAGCCCTCACTCTGGCTCAGGGTAACTTCAGGAGCAAATGAGTACTAATGGATGTCATTGCCAACTCCAAAGCATCCCCTATTCTCATTTGCCCTTCCCTTTTTCCCACTTTTCTTTTCTTTCCAAAGAAAAAGGGCAAGCCTGTCCCTCCCCTCCCCTCCCACAGCCAGAGCCCTTGGTGTTGTAAGCTGAGCAGGGGTGGATTAAAGCAATGGAACAGATAGGAAATCAATATGTAGATGGGTGACGTTTTTTCTTCCCCCCAAGTTTGCACTTCAAAGTCACTTTGGCCAATTGTCAAAATGTCAAGTGTGCGTTTTCTCTCCTTTTTTCTCTCAGTTCCCTTCTCGGCTTCCTTGCATTTCATGGTGTATGCTGTTTTTGTTGGCCCTGGCTCCTAAGGAGGGAGAAATCTACCGGTTTCATTAGCTCTTTGAAAAACGAGGTGGGACGAAGTTGGCAAGGTGACAAGGTCACCAAGAGTCATTTATCATTTTCAATGAGGCATAATAAACTCCTTGAAGCTGGGCTCTAATTTAATTGTCTTCTACTTAATTGAGGAGAAGGAAGCCAGTTCCGAGGTACTGACTGAGGGTGTTTTTTTTTATTGAAACACAGACCGTTCTTACTTGTATCCTTTAGGCAACAGAAAAACCAGCTTCTGCTTAGGGAGACTCTCTTGTATTCAACACAATCTGTATTTCGTGTCTAGTGGAGTCTAGATTTTCCTCCCCAAACTGATTCATCCCCTTTCAGTAAACGGCTCTGCCATCCACGCCACCAAAAATAAAGGAGTCAACCTTGATCCTTCACACCCCATATCCTCATCAGAGAGCCCATCAGTAGATGACATCAGCTTCACCAGAGCTGACCAGGTCTCACTATCCCCGGTGAGAACTTCCCCAATTCATGCCACCAGCAATGCTCACCTGGGTACCTACCAGGCTTTCTCGATGTTTTCTTTGTTTCCACTTTTACCCTCCAACGTTCTCGGTTCACCCAGCAGCCCAAGTGTGGAAAATCTACATCAGATGATACCACTTGAATTAATTATCTATTGCTGTGGAACAAATTACTCCAAAATTTAGCAGCTTAAGATAAAAAAATAAACATTAATTATCTCACACAGTTTCTGAGGATCAGGAATTTGAGTACAGCTTAGCTAAGCCATTCTGATTCCGAGGCTCACATATAGTCAGTATGGTGGGCTGGGCTGCTGTCATCCGAAGGCCGGACAGAAACTGGAGGGCCCACTGCGAAGGTGGTCCGTGCACAGGGCCGTTGGCTGGGGGCCTCAGTTTCTTACCATGTGGACCTCTCCTAAAGCTGCTTGAATACCCTCATGGCATGACAGCTGGCTTCCTCAGAGTGAGTGAACCCAGAGAGAGCAATTGCTTCAATGTCTTTTAGAGCCTCACCCTAGAAATTACCTATGCCATTTCCACATAGCCTATGGGTTACACGCCAGTCTTATTCAGGGTGGAAAGGAATAAATACCAGGGAGCAAAGATCACTGGGGGTCACCTTGGACACTAGCTATCAGATGACTTCCTTACTTAAAACCCCTCCAATAACTTCCAACTGCAGTTAGAATAAAATCCCAACTTATTATGGTTTACCAAGCCCTGTGCAACCTAGCTTCCACTTACCTTCCCATTCCCCACTGGGCTCCAGCTACTGTGGACTTCTTTCTGATTTCAAACATATTCCTGCCTCAGGGCCTTTGCACTTGCAATTCCCTCTGCCTGGGATGTTCTTCTTCCAGATTTTCACACATCCAGTTCCCTGTCATTCAGGTCTAGAAGCAAATGTCACCTCCTGAGAAGCCTGTCCCACCTATCCTGGAACTCTAACTTAGAGTTGCCTTCCCTGTACCCATCCTCCTATTGAGGATTCAAGAAGGAAACCTACTACATGTCAAACTTGGTTTAAAGCATATCCTGGCCTGATCATTTAATTGGAAGGTACATTTCCAAGTAGAGCTCAGATGCTTGGGTGTCTTCCCCTTCCCACGTGTCTCTCTGAGCCTCTCACCAGACTCTCCAATGAACTGATAGCCCCCAAAATTAACAACTCCTGGGAGCCCAGTGGATAGCTATAAGCAGATTCCTTCCCCCCAATCCACATGAATCTAATCGTTTAGAACTCTTTGCATGTGTATGTTCGCACACCTGTGCTCTTACAATGCACACAGGTACATCGGGGTGATGCAAAGCACTTCATAACTTCAGAAACTGTGTCTCACATAATTCTAACAATAGACACGGTTAAGTCTTATCTCTGCTTCATGAATGAAGAAACTGCGGCTCACCTGAGACTCTACATCGGTTAAATGGCAGGAGCCAGAATTCAAATCCTGCTTTGACTACAAAGTCTCTAGTCTTGACATTTCATTACATTACCTCTTTCAAGGTTTACAAAGGCACTGTGTGTAGTCATGGTAATCTACCGCATTTCTCTAATCAATTTTATATTACTACTGCCCCTGACTCACAATAGCATTGACTTACAATGTTTTTTTTTTTTTTTTTTTACTTTATGGTTTTTCAACTTTATGCCAGTATGCAAGTGACAGGCATTCAGGGGAAAGTGTACTTTGAATTTTTGTATTTTGATGTTTTCCCGGTACCACCCTCTCCTGAGATGCCAGGCAGCTGCAGCGAGCTTCGGCTCTTAGTCAGCCACGGGATCCCAAGGGTCAACCACTGACAAACTTGCAACCACTCCATACCCAGAAAACCACCCTGTCTTTCACTTTCGATACAGTAGTCAATACATTACATGAGATATTCAACACATTATTATAAAATAGGCTCCGTGTGAGGTGATTTTTCCCAACTGTAGGCTAACCGGAGTGTTCTGAGCATGTCAAAGGGAGGCTAGGCTGAGCTGTGACGTTCGGTTAGTGAGGTGTATTACGTGCATTTTCAATATCCTATGTTTTTAACCTCTGATGGGTTTATTGGGATGTAATCCCATCATTGTCGAAGAAGACCTGTATATGAGTTTTTCTTAACCTTAAACAATATTTATCAAACATCTGCTCTGCCGTCAGCGCTCTGCTAGTTACTATGGAGATCTTGAAAAGCCTGACAACTCCAGCCCTCAAGAGGCTTGCCATTATTCATTGGTTCAGCCATTTCCCTAATATTTGGAAGAGTGACAGCATTACTGAGATGGTTTAGAGCAGGGCGGGGAGGGGCACTTAAGGTCAGAAGGCAAATGGAGTTTGAATCAAGCCTGGAAGAAGAAGCAGGATACAAACAGCAGAAGGGAGGAGAGCAGGTATAGCAGGCACAAGGACGTGGAGGGAGGAGAGAGAAGAGGCAGAAAATAGAGAGATGGCCAGGTTGTGAGAACCTGAGGCTGCTTGCCGGAATGTAAATGGTGTAAAACCAAAATCTAACATACAAAGAGAAGGATGTGAAGATAATTAACTGACTAACTGGGCAGGTGTCAATAAATATCTGTTGAGGAAAGAATGAGACATGATGAAGAACCAGTCCTTTCCCAAGAAAATGTCATTGGATAATTAGCCTTACATCCTATTTGCCTGCTCTTAAGTAACCCAAATAAACTTGAGGAAACTGAATAGCCACGTGCTTTCAATCAATCATGTATTTGGGGTCAAATACCCATGTTCTTTCAAAATTTTCTGTCCCAGCACAGTCCCGGAGAACAGACTCCTCCCACATCCTCAGGACTTTGAACGGAGTGGAAAAGAGCTGGTTTCTAACCCTGGCTCAGCCACTTCCTGGTTGACTGATATGATCGAGGTAAATAGCTTTTCTAAGCTCATCTGTAAAATACGGATACCAGTGCCATATTTACCTGGCTATTGTGGGGATTCTTCTGGATAACATCCATATTTTAGAGGTACTCAACCCTGACCTTTTATTCTATAAGGTAGATGGTTCAGATTGAGATAGGAAGGGATGACAGACACGGGCATAGCAGGTGGGCTGTGACCTCATAAACAGGCATTGTGGTGGACATCAATTATTTTGGATGCCCAGAAAAAGCAACAGCACTCCTTTCCTGGCTCTGCCCCTATCCTAATCATGGGACACATCCCA
Organism: Taxidea taxus jeffersonii; assembly: GCA_003697995.1. Taxonomy (NCBI): domain Eukaryota; kingdom Metazoa; phylum Chordata; class Mammalia; order Carnivora; family Mustelidae; genus Taxidea; species Taxidea taxus. The sequence continues at coordinate 71,031 of ML110576.1, forward strand.
CCTTCCTGGCCACAATTCTCATGGGAGGAGCTTATCCTAAACCAAAATGGGCCAACCACCGGCTCAACCTCTTGGCTACAACCATTGGGCCCGAGATGAGTGCCTGATACAAACCAGATCAATCAGAACTCTTTCTTGGAATTCTTGAACGTGGGGTCCGGGAAGAGTGGCTGAGTTTCAATTTCCGTCCTCTGATATTCCATACCCTAAAGAGAAAGTAGTTCCGTGATCATAGAGAGTCTGAATATTCACATCTAGAGTAGAGAAAAGACCGAATAGAGACCACCTGAGAAACACTTTTGGTTCTAAGGTCTTCCTAAGCCAGATATCCAGCCATCCCTACCTTCCTGGATTTGGGAGTCAAGAAACTTCCCCTTTCTGCCTAAACAAATCTGAGCTGGGTTCCTGCCACTCACAGCCCAAAGAACCCTACACCAGAGCAAAGAAGGAAACAAGCTCGTCATGTCTGAAGAACACCAAAAAGACAAACTTCAACAAGAACAAGAGCCTTAGTTTACAGAATTGTGAGGTCAGAACTGCCACACCACAAGGACTCACCAAGGCTTTTGAGCATGGAAGCAACTTGGAGAAAGCAGTCCCTGAGGATAAGTAAAGGGGAAATGGGTGGTCCATGATGAGGAGTAATAGCAGGTAGAGGCTGGAGGCAGGGAGGCTGGCTGGGAGGCTGTTGGAAGTATGGCGGAAGAGTAGGTTACATTGTATCAACCTGCAGCAAGCAGTGGAGAGATGCTGGCTTCACCTTTTTGGCACATGAGCAGATCATCCCTGTACGCTGCCTCCACCTTTGGAATTTCACTTGACAATGGCCTCATTAGGGAAAAGCTCTATCGACAGTCCCATCAATAACTAGATGTGTAATTAACTTAGATCCTCACCCCTCCCCCAGGGGGTGGCAGTGGGGGCGGGCTGAGAATACAAGAGCTCCCTCCTGTAGTCAAAGCTTTTATGGATGTGTCTTCCTCCAGCGGTGCCACACTGACAGCACGGCTAAATGTGGCTTAATTTGACAATCCCAACAATCCATTGTTAACGATATGCCATTGTTGTAATTTGCATTTGGTAAATGCAATTTTTAGGCTGTCTGCTCTCCCCTAGCTTTCTCTTCTGGGTTCCTGGCCCACTGTGTTCCTTCGGGGGTGCGGGGGCAACACCACAAACACCATCTCTGCTATTGGGACACAACAGTTAAATAATGTGAAATTGCACTGATGCCAGTGAAATAAAAGTGAGTTTTACAAAACCGAGTTCCTTCCCTGAACATAATAACAGTAAATTTCTAGGGTCCTATAGTGTAATATCCATTAGATTTATTATGTTGCAATTCCCAGTCCCACTAGTTCTGCCTGAGGGTGAGTATATTACATTTCATCACAGTTTCATTTTCTCCTACAGATGAGAAATGGGAATGCGATTGCAGTTATGTAGCATGCATGTGTTAAATCTGATCTCTAATAAAATCAAACACATCACAACTCAAAGCACTTTAGCACAGTGTCGGCAAAATGAAACACCATCTGTCATCATGTAGAGATTGCCTTATTATAACACAAAATCAAACTACTCAGTGTGAATATTGTTACTTAATAAATGGGTAAATGAAAACTGATAATTATGATCTTATTTATTTTAAATGATTACTTAAAGCCACCAAAAGTGCAACATAATTTGTCAATTAGATGCTCTGGACCCCATAACAGCAAATAGAGCAAACACCCCTCCATAAAAATGGTAAATAGACTTGACGAGAAACAAAAGAGAGGGACTGAAAGGAACTTTCGAGAACTGCCAGATGTGGAGATGAGGAAGGGAGCTCAAGGCTTGAGAAACCAGGGCCAGTTCTGCTCAGGTGATTACAGTCACTACCCCAGGATTGCCCAGGATTTTCACTTGGAAAAAACAAAACAAAACAAAAAACACTTTCAAAGGTGCTAGAAGACATGGTGGCAGACTGGTGGCCCAGCCTTGGTTCCCATGAGGCTCACATAGTTGTGATACTGTACCCAGTGGCTGAGTACAGTAGGCTTTAACTTGGTTTTCATCTTTCATTTGAGTAGAACACTATGAGTCTAGGGGTAGTCATTTCTGAAAGCAGATATTAAGGTAGGTAGGAAATACACAATTTAGGAGAGAGAAGGAAATCAAGGCCACTGGGTATTGTGAATCCGCTATAATATGTAGAAGAACTTTGCTCTTCTCTGGAAAAGAGAAAATGGAAACATCTAAATGACGGGTTGTGATTGTAGATACACGGTGATGTCTCTTCCTAATGCTTTTACCTATAATCCTGATTATCTGCCCTGATGAAACCATTCCTGGGATCTCATGAGATGTGACAAGAGTCTGCAAGCCCAAGAAGATACAGAAACCCTTGCTGTCCCCATGCTAAGCAGTTTGATGGAGGTGTACTATGCAGGGATTAACAGTTCTGGATTCTTCCTTTGGCATGACATGCAGGTTTTTCAAAGAATCTTGCAAATACTACAAATTCTCTTAGTGCTGGAGAAATTGACAGAAGAGTTTACAGATCTCCCTAGTTTTCCCAGACTTCCCCCCCACCCCAACCTCCCTAAGACCTGGAAACAATATCTTAAGTGTCAGGGAAATTAACTGAGTCTGGGGGGAAAAAAAAAGGGGTCTACTGCCATTTTACCATGCCCTCCCCGCACCTCACCTCCACCAACCCCTCCTGGCATTTTAAAGGGTGGCTTCATAGAGACTTTATCTTACTCTCTATCCCAAATGATTTCATCTTCAAATTTCAAGAAAATGTTGTAACAAGGTGGTTTTATCTCTAATATTCAATTAGGTAAATATATTTGGAGCTCTTGCTATATTTAAATCAACGAGGTGATTTAAATAAATAAGCAGTTTGCATTTCACATGTAATTACCCAGTCAGAGCAAACTTGTAATAATGATTAGAATTTGTGGTAAGTGAAGGTAAGGTTACATTCAAAGAAAGACAATCTTTTTTTTTTTTTAAAGATTTTATTTATTTATTTGTCAGATAGAGAGCACAGGAGCGAGCACAGGCAGACAGAGTGGCAGGCAGAGGCAGAGGGAGAAGCAGGCTCCCTGCTGAGCAAGGAGCCCGATGCGGGACTCGATCCCAGGACGCTGGGATCATGACCTGAGCCGAAGGCAGCCACTTAACCAACTGAGCCACCCAGGCGTCCCAAAGAAAGACAATCTTGGTAACAGTTTAAAGGTAGGAAGTATGGCATCTGGGATGGACTTTGAAGGACTCAAGAGGTAAAGAGGACAAGGCAGAAGGAGAGGTATGGTTGGCAGATGGTAGCCAGATGGTCTTGTGGTATAAAAATGTATTTGTCTCTTCTTTGTTTCAAGGTTCCTGGCATAGGGCTCCCGACTTGAGCTGACATAGTCCAGAAAGACCAATGACTGAATAGAGAGGGTCGGAACTTTGAGCCAACAGTAGGACTTTGGACAACCAAGGAGTAGAGGGAGATGGAGACTGAGTTTGGTCACATGGTCAAGGATTTAATCAAGTATGACTACATGACAAAACCCCAATAAAAACTCTGACTACGAGGGGTGCCTGCGTGGCTCAGTGGGTTAAAGCCTCTGCCTTCAGCTCAGGTCATGATCTCAGGGTCCTGGGATCGAGCCCCACATCGGGCTCCCTGCTCCTCGGAAAGCCTGCTTCTCCCTCTTCCTCCCGCTCCACCTGCTGTGCTCTCTCTCTCTCTGTCAAACAAACAAACAAAAACCTCTGACCACGGAAGTTCTATGGATATTCCTGGTTGGTGAACGCATGGATGGGCTAGAAGGGTGACATATTCTTGATTCCACAGGGTGAGGGCATGGAAGTTCTGCAGTCCCTCTCATACCTCATCCTGGGTATCTTTCATAATAAATAATTGGAAGGATTGCTTTTTCCAAGCTCTGTGAATCATCTTAGTGAATTACTGAACTGAAGGAGATGATAGAAAACTCCGAGTTTAAGCCAGTCAGTCAAAAGGGTGGGTGGCCTGGGACCTCACCTGCAGCTAACATCTGAAGTGAAATCAGTCATGACTTTAATTTACGAAAAATATTCCCGGTGGGCCTGACCTGTTCAGGTGATCCCTTACAAGGAGTGAAACTCCAAGTGGCAAGAGGGCTGGAAGCATCAGAGGGATTCAATAGGAGGGACATTCTCCATTGCTGGTTTTGGAGATGAAGCAGGTCATGTGGCAAGGAATATGGCAGCCTCTAGAACAGCCCCAGCTGACAGCCAGCAAAGAAATGGGGACTTCAGTCCTACAACTTCAAGAAACTGAATTCTGTCACAACCATGTGGCCTTAGAAGAGGACCTTAAGCTCAGGGTGAGAGCCTGGCTGACACCCTGATTGCAGGCTTGTGAAACTCTAAGCTGAGAACCAACTTATGCCACACCCAGACTCTGACTACAGAAGCATGAGTTAATAAGTAGGTTTTGCTTTAAGCCACTAAGTTTGTGGTAATATGTCACACAGCAATAGAAAACTAATAAAAGAGGGCCATGAAGACAATGTCATGAACCTCATTGTCAAATTGTATAGCCATATTGTTTTGTCTGCTCAGCTTCTTTGATTAGCTGGGAGGGACTCCATTTCCACCTGCCCACTCAATCCTTACAGCCGTCATGGAAACAGCCATTCTGAAAATGTGGCTTGCCCCTTGGACACAGCTGATTGGTGCAGGAGGGAGACCTACATTGGCCACAGTTATAGAACGCCTCTCTGAAACCTTCAGACTTGAGACCCAGTGGGAGAAACCCCTGCAGTGAGAGAACAGAATGAAGTCAACACAGAGAGAAGCAAGGACAAGAAATGTTGTGGCCATATTTGAGGCCCTGATTCCTTCTGATTCTTAGGTCCAGATACAACCTATCTTTAGGTTCTGAGGGATACTCAAGTGTCTTTTACAATAAATTCCTTTCTGTTTAAGCCAAATCAAGTTGGGTTCTGATTGTTATAACAAAAACAATCATACTTAATGCTACGGTATTAGTAAAAATTCATCGTTTTCTGATTCCTACTAGGCCAAGTCTAAATTCTGCTTGTTCTAAGACAATGTCTCTCCTCCCAGAGTATTTTCATGAATACCTTACAGGTAGTATATCGGGCTCCCCAGACACAAATCTAAAATGCCTCTATTTTTGTCTCTTGGATATTGTTCCCACAAGATGCCAAAATCATTGATTTATTTGATCCATGCAGGAAACATGTTAATTACATCTACATTTGTTCAAACATAATTTTGCCAAAATTGGTGCATTGAACTGGCCTTGCAGATAAGCTACAAACATGTTGTTGAAACAAAGATTTGCCTGAGTTACCACATAGCCAAGCCTTCACAGGATGAAAAACAAAGGGACTGCAGAGTTTCTAAGGGCTGAACTTCCTTTATATTTCCCTCATTAGCTCAAAACACTGAATGCAGTCACTTCTCCCAGACTCCCTCCAGTAAGTAGGGGTGTTAGCCAGCATTTCCCTTCTTTCATCTGTGATCATGTCTACAGAAGCCCAGGAGAAGGTTCAAGACAACTATAGAGAGTCAGAGAAAACAGTGGGTGTTGGAGGAAACTTGGCATTTCAGACCTCCTTCCCATTTTCACATCAAAATCAAATAGAAATGCCACAATCATGGAAGGAGGAGCAGAGTCCTTTCCCTATTGCAACAGATCAAAAAACAAAACTCAACTTGTCTTCAGAAAAAGGAGCTTGAGTAGCTGGAAATCTGAGAGGTTCGTCAGCATTAAGCGGCGACCTCCCTGACCTGAGACTCCAGCAATGGCTTCTGGATGTGGGGTTCCTTCCTCTCTCCCCTCTTTGGTTCAGCTTTATTCTTACTCAGTTGCCCTTTCACATGCCGACTCCAGACCGGTCCAGATATTGTCCTCAGAGCTTTGAATCCGCCAGAAAAAGAGCTTCTCTTTTTCTCCAACTGTTCAACAAAAGCACACAACTCAAATACCAGTGGACTGACTTGGGTTACGTGTCCATCCCAAGTCATTGTACAGGATTTAGAAAGCATCACTCCATCAAGCTGAAATTCTGCCTCAAGAAACTCTTGCTGGTCTTCCAGCTCTGACCGCACTTCGTATCCCAGGATCCTGATTCTTGTTCCCTAGGCCTCCTTGCCTTGGCCACCTGCCTTGGGGGCCTCCATTCATTCAAGACATGCAATGATCCTGCCTTGCTTTTGAGAATTTTGTCCCAGAGCCTGGGTTGGAACCCCAGTCCCTTGTTGGGTTGAATGTGGATGGACTTCCATGATGCCAGAATGGACGTCATCCAGCTTATTATGTATTCCTGAACTCTCTGCTATCATGTTCCACTTGCCTATTCTTTCATCTCTTGTTATTTTCTGCTGAACCCTCAAAGTCTATCCCTAATTCACACTACCACCTGTCCTCTACTGACTAAGTCTGGTTGCTGGGCAAAACGTTCTTCAGTTATTCCCAGATATGTCTGTTTAAAAAAAAATCCTGCCTGTAGGGTGTATTTTTTATATTTCCCACCAGCAGCAAACTCCCTTTTCTACAATACCCCAGTTTTCCTCTTGGGAAACTACCCGGGGCCAATCCCCTGACTTGTTTGCCCTCAGATCTGCTCCTCGCCTTTCCCTTGATCTATTCTGTATTTCAGGAGTGCTGATCCCTACAAGATGCATTTCCCAGGCCCCAGTGTCTGCTGGTTTCCAAGTGGATTAAGCGAATGAGAGGAATTGACAGTGGAGGAGGGGAGAAAGGAGGAGGCAGGGGATTTCTCTCTCTCCCTCTCTGCTTGAGAGATGTCACCAGCGTTGGAGGAGGTGGGGGTGGGGGGGCCTTCTCCATAGCTTCAGTTCCTGTGGCTCCTGCTTCCACCAGGTGAACCTGACCCCAGAGTTCTGGGAACACTGCTCCTTCCTTGCTCCGTCCCTCTAGCCAAGCTGCAGTTAACCTCAGGAACGCTTCGCCATCCCCGCTCGGCTATGCCACTCTGCCATCACATGTGTAACCAATCTCCCGCATTAAATTACCTCTGCTTTAAATATTGACAGTGGTTTCAGCTTTGCTAGTTGGGCCCTGGCTGATCCCGCCCTTTCCCCCATTCTCAGTCCCTTTGCTTCCAGTTAAGTTGACTCCGCCCCCTGGCTACAAAGGTGGGCGTATGACTTAGAGCTGGCCAATCAGAAGAGCTCATCTCATGGCCGTGGTGATTGGTTGAGGAATTTGCATATAACACAATCACAGCCAGTAATAAACACCATCAGCAATGATGCTGGGACTATGGGGAAAGAGACAGATTCTCCTTTTTCTCGTGGACCAGCATGCAAGCCCAGATGCTCTGACTTATGTTGCCTTATGGAGAGAACCCTGCCTGAGAAAGAAAACAACGTGGGTGATAGCAGTGTTGAGAGACAGAGGGAGGAAAACTGTGTCTTTGTAATATCTGGAGTCCAATATCTTGAGCCCCTGGAGTATGAAGGCAAAAGAAACTGCCTTATGGGGAAGCGGGTAGAGAAGGCTGTATCAATGTCAATTTATCTATATCTTTCTGTCTGCCTACTTACCTATGTTTTTTTGTTTTTGTTTTTGTTTTGTTTTGTTTTGTTTTTAAGTAGCTGAAAAGACTAGTCAAGGCTAGATCCAGGGGTTCAAATGATATTCTCAGAGCAGTCTTTTTCTTGGCTCTCCACCATTACCTTTTCCTGGCTCTTATTGGCTTAGCTTCATTATGTGTCCAGATCTAACCCACTGTGACTATGGGTATATGAAACTTCATTGCCCTGCATCTACCCCCAGGAGCCTGGGAGAGGAAGGGGTCAGCCCCACCCAAATCACATGGAAAGAATTTGGGGGAAAGTGGTTCCCCGAAAGGGTTGCCAGTGTCCTAACTTCCACACAAGCAGGAGGCCATAGCCGTCTCTGACCCATGTCCAGAGCTGTCCTTTTGTAGACAAGAAAACTGAAGACAGATGAGACGAAGTGCCCTAGGCCACACAGCCCCAAACCTATTTCCTTGGTCTAGTGTCATGGCAGCTGGAGACCTCCCTTAGCCTCCTTCCATGACAGTCTCCCCAAACACCCTCCATGATCTTTAAGGAACACTCTGAATGTTCCCAAACCTCCCCAGTTCACGGTCTCTTTGGAATCTCAGTAGTTCATCCCATTGCCTTGAGGCCAAAAAGAAATATACAACAGTTCCATTTATTTAATTGTTAGACCCGATCAACTCAATAAATACTTATACTCCAGTGATGGTAACCACTTGAAAAAACAGTACTGCAAATACTTTTCAGTTCATTCTTTCATACCTACAGCCACTTCTTAATGGAAGCCAGGTTCCCATGGGACACTGCACAACTCTCGAACTTTGGAAACAGATTAGACACCACTGCCCTCATTTCCTATTCCACACCAATGTTCACAACCTTCTTGCCTTTGATCATAGTGCCTGTGGAACACACACACAGAGCTTCACACAGATACGACATCACAGAAAGAAATGTAGCGCCGTTTACTACTACCTCGAGGTAGTATTTTATAGATGCCCACTGTCATTGGTTTCCTTCAAAAAATGTCACCATTTTCCTTCAAAAATGTCAAAAGTGCCACCACAGTTTGGCCACAGCGTTCTGATACACTTGACAGTGTGGGAACCACAGCCTTAAGCTAGAGGCCCCATGGCCTGCCACCGGGGTCATCCTCCACAACCTCCAACAGCAGAAGGAAACCATGGAGAATGAGGGAGCTGCTAGCAATTGGCCAAATCTGGGGAAATCCCATGCCATCCGAGCAAAGGAGACATCCTCCCTGAGACTAACTGATCAGAGAAAAATAGCAATGCCACCTCCAATTCTAAGGGATCAGGGTAACTTCCTTTGGCTTCTTCCTCAAGACAGTGGGACGGGACGTCCTCAATGACCATTTGCAACATGACGTATCACCTCTAAAATGTTTGTTTGTCCTTGATTTAGTTTCCTGTTTCATTTTGCATCTCTGACCTATAATCTCATGACAAACAGAGCACTTGTATTATAAATGCCTTCAGAAACTGAAGCAAACCTGTTTAAAAATTATATTTTGCCCCCAAGTGAAGATGGATGCCATTTATTCTCCCTTTCTATGTCCACTCACCTAGAAGCATAGCGATCTGTGCTCTCAAAGGATGTCTCCTTTGCTCAGATGGCATGCCTCTGCCATCCCCTTGCTGTGTGATGCTGGCACAGACACACACCCAGATCTCATTTTTTCTTATTTGTTAAAAAATAAAGGGCGGAGGGGGAGCTGACTTTGAGATTTTACCAACCAGCAAAATTGTTAATGCTTTGGCAATTGAACCGATGGCCAAGGTTTAATTTCACCAAAGATGGGCAAACCCAAAGCAACTGCCATCTATTGTCACCATTATTTTATAACACAGAAGTCATTTGCTACCAAAAAAGGAGGAAGCAAATATCCCCAAATAACCTCCATTTTGATTTTTTTAAGATATTTTATTTATTTATTAGAGAGAGAGTGAACATAAGTGGGGCAGGGAGAGAGGGAGAAGCAGATTTCTCCAGGGAGCCTGATGTTGAGGCTCTATCCCAGGACCCTGAGATCATGACCTGCGCCAAAGGCAGTTGCTTAACTGACTGAGCCATCTAGGCACCCCAATAATCTCCATTTTAAAAGACTGTTTCCTCTGGGAGTTTTTTTGTTGTTGTGTTTTTTAAAGAACTCATTTTTGCCGTTTTCCCATTTTGGTTCAGACTGGTGAACACATCATCACAGATGTGTTTGTAAGTTGTGCTGCACAAAGGAGGGTTCACATACGTTCAGGATCTCCAGCTGCCCCCTGACTTCACCGACATCCACTGCAATGACTCACCTTTCCGAGCCTCACTATCCTCCTCCGTCAAATGGGCACAGTGAGACCTGCCCTATTTACTTCCCAGCGTTGCTAGGAATGTGAAATGAAGAAGTCGATGCAATCATGCTTTAAAAAGAAAAAAAATGAAGATATCAACCCCAGCACCATCATTTGGAAACCTGTATGTCCCACCCAGAATTAAGGCTGAAATTATAGACCTCCAACTTTCCCTCTAACTCTCCAGCCTTGGCTGGTTTAAGTTAGACCCTAAACATTAGTTTAACAAAGTGCTTTCATGTTTATTATATTGGATTAGCAAATTATAAACTATCATATGAGGCTTTCAAGAACACCCAGACAAATGGCCTGCACATAGGGAACAGTCGTATAGTCACCATATGGGTTTCATTTATTAAAGCTTTGGACCCCGAGCTTGGGGAGAGCCAACCTCTTTACAGAGGGACTCCTGAGGATTGGTTGCTAGGAAGCTACAAAAGCTAGTGTTTTTAATGAGATTTAAAGTATCATAAATTATATATTATTTTCTGCACTTAGGACATTCATAGCTCTTTGGTTTATTTTGTATTTCATTTTGCATTGGTGACATATAATCCCTTTACATAGAAAATGCCTTGCATAAGAATTCCCTCAGAAATCAGAGCAAAATTACATTTCGAAATTATTTTTTTCCTCCCTAAAATAAAAGTTCACGTTTCTTTGTCTCCTTCTGCATGTCCAAGGCAGGCAATTGCTAAGAATTTATTTTCTCCAGCTTAAAAAAAAAAAAATTAATCCCAGCCTTTACCAATAATAATTACTCAAGTGAATACTGTGAGTTCAGTCTGGAGCTGCTGTTAATAAGAATTCTCATAATTCCATTTTCTGATGAGAGTTAATGTGTGTTCTGCGGGTTTAATTCCACAGATAATTACGAAGGCAGTATTTAAAAAGCCTGTTTAGTCGGTACTCTTCCTCAACTGCTTCAGTTTTCAACATTAAATAAAGAGGCAGCCATTCCACAAAAGAAATTAAAAACTATTTGGTTTAACTGCCCATCTTTAAGGAGGCGAGGCATTATGCAAATAGGGCGCCCAGAATTGGCTCGCCGGGCTCCGTCAATCTGCATAATAAAAGACAGCCCTCCCCCCCACCCCCGGCCGGTCGCAAAGAGCTGGGGGCGTATTTCTACCGACAGTGGCCACTGATAAGACAAATTAAGACAGTGGTTTTCGATTAAGAAATCGTTTTGATCAGGGATGCTTGGTGAAATGAGATTTTAAGATCTTCGGAAAACCGTGCTCCCTGAGAAGCTCCTGTTTTCCACTTCCCCTTTGTAACTTTTCTAATTCTCCATCAGATTCTCTCACTGGAGGCTCTACATAGTGATCTTGAGACTTCTCTAGGCTGCTTTCAGGAACATCTCTGTGATTTAATTAACCAGGCTCTATTTTTTTTACTTGTTAACAAAAATCAAGGACTCTAACAAGGTGCAATTAATCAACTCCAGGGAAAGTTTTAGGACATTTATAAGCTGAGACCAGGGAAAATCTGTGAAGCAATGAACAGTGTAGGCGGGCATCAGCAACTGGACCCACGACCATGTGGCCCAGGCCTTCTTCAAGCGTTTAAGGTCATCTTTGTCCTGTCGGCACACTAGCCGGCCTGCACACTGCTCCTGATAGCCTTCCCAGAGAGCAGAGGGTTTGACCCAACTAGCTCTCCCAGCTTCAAGTTTCTGATCTCCCCTTTTGATTGCTTGATGTCTGGATTCAGTTTACCCATCCCTTGGCCTATAGCTGACCAATCAGAAGCCTGGCCCTCGCTTAGCATCCAGGTCCCACTTTCCTTCTGCCCTGCTCTGCACCAGAATGCCTTTTCCAGCCCCTTGCCTGATGCTCCACTTAGAAACTATGTCCTTTAGCTATAATTTCAAGAAAACCGCGAGAGAGTGGAAGGATGACACGGAAGGCTGGAACAAGTGGGAAAATGGGAAAAAATAAGATCTTGTTGACAGAATCAAAAGGCACTGGAAATGGGGGGAAAAAAAGTCTGAAAAGAGATACATATCCCAGAATGATTGTAGTGGCTATATGTGATGAGTTCTGATGGTCGATATGTATTTCCTTTTCTTTTCTTTTCTTTCCTTTCTTTCTTTCTTCCTTTCTTTCTTTCTTTCTTTCTT